>OX336392.1:296369161-296581257 GCA_946902985.2 Meconema thalassinum | reverse complement strand
GATATTGTAGGCGTGATAACGATGAAAATGGTACTGGGGATACGTCTCATTTTAGAATAAATGATACAGATAGGTCTAGAAGAGCAGTAGGAGTTCGCTATATTAGAGCATGGACAAGACATACAGCCCAATGCTATAATGAATCTAATGATGATGATAATGAGCCTAAATGTATTGACAATTTTGATAAAGTTGATGTCAAGAAAAGAGTTAAGTTGGAAGTTAAAGCTGGGAAGAAAATCCATAGAGACACTGAATTAAGAGAACGAGAAGAAAAGATTATATTACTTAGACGTATATTTGAAGTTGTCAAGATCATTTTTTATCTGGACGTAAAATTACTGTGTTGGGGGCGCGTTCCGCTATTTGTTGTTCTAGTTATGAATTGGGTATTGGAGGCATATATATATGTCTATTTTCTTAATTTTTGATACAGTTGCACAATGTATATGTATTCGTTTGTATGCTGTAATGTATTGAACCCTTTATCCTCTGATGGATAAATGATTCGATGTTTTATTTCTACAATCAATTAATATTTCCATCAGCGTCATGAAATAGCCAGACGAAGATGAGGAAACTTCAAGCATTTGTTGGAGACAGCGGGGACATACCTGCAGCAGTTTGACAAAAGGCTAAATACTTAAGGATTGTGAAAAGAAAGAGCCTAGCTATGTTTCAGAAGGACAGGTGGTGGCTACCTCAGAATAGAAAGGACGCGTGGTGAGACACGCTTATGGCATGTTCATTGTACTATTCGCGCCGAGAAAAAATATAATGCAGTAACGTGAGTGGCTGATGGTACTACTGGACACTCCTACGAGGCCGAGGTCTGATAAAAACCGCGAACATATTGAAAAAGTGGAACCAATGGGAGATGAATGCTTACGAACGCGCCAAGTCTAGCTTGGGCACGCGATAGCTAACATTAAAGCGGGAGATCGGCTAGACAACATCTCTACGATCGATTCTTGAATTAATGGGCATATTCTTGACCTGCGCAATTTTACGAGTTCAGTGATATTTGTTTCATTCCTGTACCACTATTATTTTGAGAAATTTTTATATAATTTCCCCCCTATTGATACCTAGGGCCAGTTCATTTATAAGTGGCGTGAAGAGCCAAGAAATATTATTACAATTTGTGCGTCTGAGGACGTAGGTTATATTACATTTTGTGTGTCGGAAGACACAGGTTATTACTACATTTTGCGCGTCTGAGGATGTAGGCACTTGTACTTTGCGTGTCATGAGGACACAGATTTTTATTAATATAAAGGTGTTGTAAATTCAGTGTGATAGATAGTCACAGTACTATTTTGTAGGGACAGTATCATCGACAATTCGCCAACAGACTGTTCTGGGGAAATAAGTACCTAAAACGGTGAATTTAGTAGTCAGATATCGAGTGTGTAATAATCTATAACTTTTGCATCAGCACGAGAGATGACATCGCTTGTCCTGGAAGAAGTTTGGAACTGTCAACACTCCGTCGAGATGTTTGAGATGAGCTAAGCAGCATTAAGTAGGGAGATGGCAGCAGATGTTCGCTGACGGTGACTGGCCGAGGATGAGTACTGAATAATATTCTTATTATCTGACAAGTTAACTTATGGTATATGGGACATATTTTGTTGGTAAATATCTTGCTTGTGTTGATTAACGTAGTGTATTTAGTTTTGGTCTGACACACCTTTTGCATGGAAACAGCTCGCACAATTTTTATAGTCGTAATTTCTTGTTTGTTTATTTTTTTTAACTAACGTGGCTATGTGGACGACCGTGTTCGCATATGTTTACGTAATGCGGTTAAGAAGCGTCTCTCGGAGATATGTTGTGTTTCAGAAGTAGGACTGAATTAATATAATCATACAGTAGATTGGAGGGTAAATTAATCTTTGTAATGATTATTATTGATCAGATTCAGTGAGTTTATTGCCGTTGGAGCAATGTGAGTGGCGAAGAGCAGTCAGCTCTCTCGTAGGTTTTAATATTTCTTAATTAGATTGTGAGCTTCTGATTCAACCGACCTGTGTGAAAAAGGTTATGTCATTCCCAGCAGTGTGTGTGTGTGTGTGTATTTTATTGGTCATTACAAGCGGGAATTTCAGCGTAGACTGATTTCTGTCAGCTTGGTGCCAAGTCCATATCGTTGCCTTGCGAGGGCATATGTAGCTATATCGATTAATGTCTTACCATATGTTTATGAGGTTGAGATTTGTTGCTGTTGATTCTACGAGATAATGGGACAGTTGGTCAAGTTATTTTTACACACTGGAGTTGGACGATGACAAGAGTTGTGTTAGGGGGAAGCTGTTTTCACAAGGCGGGCTGAAAGGATTGCATCGAGGTCATTAGTGGAGTGCTTGTTGGCTCCGTAAAATTACTTGAAATACAGAATAAGAACTGATCAATGATAAAATTTGTTTAAATAAATGGGAGTTGCCTACGAATCACTATAATCTCCGAAGCGTTAGCTTAACGTGCATTTTTGTTCATATAAGGTAATATCAGCCGGTGAGGCTTTTGTTGTTGTTGGTTTCATTCCATGTTATGTTCCGTATTAGTGACCCGTGCAGTCACGTGCGATGCTGTCGTTTCCTTGTTTGTGTATTGAGCAATTGGCCGTGTTGGCAGCTCATTTGTCAGATGCGTCATCGCACTGAAGGAGGGTCTCGAGGGAGATTCCTGTAAATATTAGATTTTAGATTGTGTGTCAGCATTAATGTTTAAGGGTTTTTATTAGTGTTGAGTCCCATATCCGTAAACGTTGATTTACGAGATGAGTGTTCGTAAGCATCGTGGCTGTTACTCGCTGTAAACGAACAGTCATCCAAGTACTCATCCCTCGTAGTTAGTCATTACGCGTACATAAAATCCCAATGCAAGTTAGTGGAACTTGGATCCACATTTTTTAATGAGGGGGAGATCCGTCTGACTCCTCAACGTTGATAGATATTTCTGTCATGGGAAGATTCAGGGAGGATTATTATTGTTGTTGTCTATATTCATTTTTTTGCACTAATAGTCATTAAATTATGTTATTATTTTACGTCTTGTCACTTCCTTTCTTAATTATAGTTTTAACCCTATGACTCTTCCCTCAGTAGAGCATGTTGTTTGGCGAACGTAAACATCACACTATGAACTGAGCGCGACCCCTTGATCAAGATTCTTGCATATAAACACTGCAATACTAAAGGGTTCAGTATATGTTTTTCATTGTGTGTGTTACCTAGTATCTTTCTTAATTTTGAGTTATGCTGTGGATATGTTTCGTTATCTTCTATTTAACCTTTTGTCCATTCATATTATTGCAGCTTTTATGTTTTTTACTTTATTTTGTGTAGTAATTCTGAACAATTAAAATATAATTTCAAAGTTTTCTAAGTCATCGAATTAAAGATGGAACATTGTACAGATTACTTCAAGGAATGCCCTACACTGCATTCTAAAGTGGACAGATTTGACAAGCTTTTGATGGTGGAGCAATATTTACAATCAGCTATAAGCAATTGGGAATTGTATCGTGTGATCTACAGCAACGAACCATGGATCGCCTAAAAATGGATGCTGAACCAATATCAGAGGATATAGTACCAATATATATATATATATAGATAGATTCACTGCAAAAATGAACGGCCGACCTATAACCAGTTTTGCAATAGCTTTCTCAGTGTGTACCATGCTTAGGACAATGTGGTAGTTACGACTAAGCCACCTTGTGCTAGTGGCAGTGGAGGTGGAGATGGTGATTTGGTATCTTGTTATCCAATTGTGGATGTTATTCTTCAAGAACATTTCAAGTTAATCAGGGTGAGCTTGAGGTATGGAGAGGAGACTACAGAATTGGTTGAAGAGGCGGATAACGGTTGGAAGATGGTGTGTTGTGCAGCTTGATTTGGACAAGATGATAGTATATTCACATGAAGAAGAGGAAAGTCCAGATCTCCGTATCTCACGCTCTTATGTATTTTTTTGTGTTGCATGTGTATCAGAAAGCCCTTCAATATGACATAGTTGTCAGGCTTTCTGGGGGCGAATGTAACGCTTACTGAGACCATATAGGCCGTGATACGTTTATATAAAAATGATTAGTGTTCTTTGGAGGTGGCGTTGGTGCGCTTGAGTGCGGAAACATGAACTAGTGAAACGAGCGTGTCAACTCTGACGATAGCAGAGATGAGTTTAGACAATGAGAGTTGAACTTTGATAAATAAAAAGTGTTTGGAGGTTATTGGAGATTATATAAAAAATATTTGTATGAAGAAATACGCGAAGGAGAATATACTGGATTGATCTGTCTTATTTAATACGTCGTATTGGTTGTTGTATTGCGGCTTCATCTATAGCTCTTCCACGGGAGTAAAATTTTAATAAAGGATAAAAGGACTAATGATATAAGTTGGAAATTGTATCATTGTGACTACATTACAGGAACAATTTAAATATACATCCCCTAAGACCACTAAATAGTAAGTAGCATTCCGATGATTTATTGTTATGTTGCAGTATAATATTAAGCTGCCTTGTTTACTGTAGTGTCCTGGTTGGTGTTATAAACACACCATTCCTGAGATGAATGAGTTCTCGTGTCTGTATTAAAAGAATATTCATTCATAGTAGACTATTCTATCTATGAATTGGCACCCTCCCGGAAATAATTATATCACACGTAATGAAACAATTACAAATGACACCTCAACGTAGGGAACGAGAACCAGGACACATCAGTGTAGGGGTAGGAATGCATATATATTGTGCGAGTGATTTTGGGGCTTGTGTTTAGAAGTGTAAATCAGTATGTCGGAGAAAGATATGAAGCTAAGAAGTGGTCTTGATAGTGAAGAGAGCGTAGATGATAATACTATGATGTCAGAGAGTAACCCGAATACTAGTAAAGAGAAAGGAATTTCGGAAGATTCATTAGCAGCGATCATGAGAATGCTGAGTGAAAAATTTGATGAAAGGAAGAAAGATAATCAGGAGATGAGAGAGGAAATAAGTAGGCAAAATCAGGAAATAAGTAGGCAAAATCAGGAGATGAGAGAGGAAATCAGTAGGCAAAATCATAAGATGAGAGAGACGATAGATAAAAATAATAAGGAAATTCATCAAAAGTTAGACAATGTGGTCAAGGAGAATGAGGAATTAAATAGGAAGTATGGAACTCTGCAGGGGGTGAAACAGGAGATCAGATGTGAAATTAAGAATATGTTAGAAGAAGAGGCTAAAAGTATTATAAAGGAAGGAAAGACTGTAAGTGAAAGTAGTTTGGAGTTAAAGGAGATGGTAGATGAAAGTAGCATAGAGTTAGAGGAAATTGTAAGTAAGAATAGAGTAGATGAGAGGAAGAATTTGTTATAGGAGACGTTACGCGAAAGTAGCATAGAGTTAGGGGAAATTGTAGGAGAGAATAAAGTAGATGAGAGGAAGATAGTTGAGCTTGAAGTAAAATTACGTTATAAGATAAGGCGAAGTTGTAAAGGCATATATTGGAGAGGACGTAGTAGGCATCAAAGAGGAATCAGATGTGGAGGTAGACGCCGCGGTTGTATAGGTCGAAATCGCTTAGGTTATAGAGGTAGACGTGGGATAGGCCATAATAGGCAAAGAAGAAAGAAAGGATGTAGAGGTAGACGTAGAGGTCGCCGCCGACACAGCAGAGGAGGACGCTTTAATGGAAATAGAGGGGATGGATATTGTAGGCGTGATAACGATGAAAATGGTACTGGGGATACGTCTCGTTTTAGAATAAATGATACAGATAGGTCTAGAAGAGCAGTAGGAGTTCGCTATATTAGAGCATGGACAAGACATACAGCCCAATGCTATAATGAATCTAATGATGATGATGATGATGATGATGATGATGATAATGAGCCTAAATGTATTGACAATTTTGATAAAGTTGATGTCAAGAAAAGAGTTAAGTTGGAAGTTAAAGCTGGGAAGAAAATCCATAGAGACACTGAATTAAGAGAACGAGAAGAAAAGGTTATATTACTTAGATGTATATTTGAAGTTGTCAAGATTATTTTTTATCTGGACGTAAAATTAATGTGTTGGGGGCGCGTTCCGCTATTTGTTGTTCTAGTTATGAATTGGGTATTGGAGGCATATATATGTCTATTTTCTTAATTTTTGATACAGTTGCACAATGTATATGTATTCGTTTGTATGCTGTAATGTATATGTTTTTCATTGTCTGTGTTACCTAGTATCTTTCTTAATTTTGAGTTATGCTGTGGATATGTTTCGTTATCTTCTATTTAACCTTTTGTCCATTCATATTATTGCAGCTTTTATGTTTTTTACTTTATTTTGTGTAGTAATTCTGAACAATTAAAATATAATTTCAAAGTTTTCTAAGTCATCGAATTAAAGATGGAACATTGTACAGATTACTTCAAGGAATGCCCTACACTGCATTCTAAAGTGGACAGATTTGACAAGCTTTTGATGGTGGAGCAATATTTACAATCAGCTATAAGCAATTGGGAATTGTATCGTGTGATCTACAGCAACGAACCATGGATCGCCTAAAAATGGATGCTGAACCAATATCAGAGGATATAGTACCAATATATATATATATAGATAGATTCACTGCAAAAATGGACGGCCGACCTATAACCAGTTTTGCAATAGCTTTCTCAGTGTGTACCATGCTTAGGACAATGTGGTAGTTACGACTAAGCCACCTTGTGCTAGTGGCAGTGGAGGTGGAGATGGTGATTTGGTATCTTGATATTCAATTGTGGATGTTATTCTTCAAGAACATTTCAAGTTAATCAGGGTGAGCTTGAGGTATGTAGAGGAGACTACAGAATTGGTTGAAGAGGCGGATAACTGTTGGAAGATGGTGTGTTGTGCAGCTTGATTTGGACAAGATGATAGTATATTCACATGAAGAAGAGGAAAGTCCAGATCTCCGTATCTCACGCTCTTATGTATTTTTTGTGTTGCATGTGTATCAGAAAGCCCTTTAATATGACATAGTTGTCAGGCTTTCTGGGGGCGAATGTAACGCTTACTGAGACCATATAGGCCGTGATACGTTTATATAAAAATGATTAGTGTTCTTTGGAGGTGGCGTTGGTGCGCTTGAGTGCGGAAACATGAACTAGTGAAACGAGAGTGTCAACTCTGACGATAGCAGAGATGAGTTTAGACAATGAGAGTTGAACTTTGATAAATAAAAAGTGTTTGGAGGTTATTGGAGATTATAAAAAAAAAATTGTAATGAAGAAATACGCGAAGGAGAATATACTGGATTGATCTGTCTTATTTAATACGTCGTATTGGTTGTTGTATTACGGCTTCATCTATAGCTCTTCCACGAGAGTAAAATTTTAATAAAGGATAAAAGGACTAATGATATAAGTTGGAAATTGTATCATTGTGACTACATTACAGGAACAATTTAAATATACATCCCCTAAGACCATTAAATAGTAAGTAGCATTCCGATGATTTATTGTTATGTTGCAGTATAATATTAAGCTGCCTTGTTTACTGTAGTGTCCTGGTTGGTGTTATAAACACACCATTCCTGAGATGAATGAGTTCTCGTGTCTGTATTAAAAGAATATTCATTCATAGTAGACTATTCTATCTATGAATTGGCACCCTTCCGGAAATAATTATATCACACGTAATGAAACAATTACAAATGACACCTCAACGTAGGGAACGAGAACCAGGACACATCAGTGTAGGGGTAAGAATGCATATATATTGTGCGAGTGATTTTGGGGCTTGTGTTTAGAAGTGTAATTCAGTATGTCGGAGAAAGATATGAAGCTAAGAAGTGGTCTTGATAGTGAAGAGAGCGTAGATGATAATACTATGATATCAGAGAGTAACCCGAATACTAGTAAAGAGAAAGGAATTTCGGAAGATTCATTAACAGCGATCATGAGAATGCTGAGTGAAAAATTTGATGAAAGTAAGAAAGATAATCAGGAGATGAGAGAGGAAATAAGTAGGCAAAATCAGGAAATAAGTAGGCAAAATCAGGAGATGAGAGAGGAAATCAGTAGGCAAAATCATAAGATGAGAGAGACGATAGATAAAAATAATAAGGAAATTCATCAAAAGTTAGACAATGTGGTCAAGGAGAATGAGGAATTAAATAGGAAGTATGGGACTCTGCAGGGGGTGAAACAGGAGATCAGATGTGAAATTAAGAATATGTTAGAAGAAGAGGCTAAAAGTATTATAAAGGAAGGAAAGACTGTAAGTGAAAGTAGTTTGGAGTTAAAGGAGATGGTAGATGAACGTAGCATAGAGTTAGAGGAAATTGTAAGTAAGAATAGAGTAGATGAGAGGAAGAATTTGTTATAGGAGACGTTACGCGAAAGTAGCATAGAGTTAGGGGAAATTGTAGGGGAGAATAGAGTAGATGAGAGGAAGATAGTTGAGCTTGAAGTAAAATTACGTTATAAGATAAGGCGATGTTGTAAAGGCATATATTGGAGAGGACGTAGTAGGCATCAAAGGGGAATCAGATGTGGAGGTAGACGCCGCGGTTGTATAGGTCGAAATCGCTTAGGTTATAGAGGTAGACGTGGGATAGGCCATAATAGGCAAAGAAGAAAGAAAGGATGTAGAGGTAGACGTAGAGGTCGCCGCCGACACAGCAGAGGAGGACGCTTTAATGGAAATAGAGGGGATGGATATTGTAGGCGTGATAACGATGAAAATGGTACTGGGGATACGTCTCGTTTTAGAATAAATGATACAGATAGGTCTAGAAGAGCAGTAGGAGTTCGCTATATTAGAGCATGGACAAGACATACAGCCCAATGCTATAATGAATCTAATGATGATGATGATGATGATGATGATAATGAGCCTAAATGTATTGACAATTTTGATAAAGTTGATGTCAAGAAAAGAGTTAAGTTGGAAGTTAAAGCTGGGAAGAAAATCCATAGAGACACTGAATTAAGAGAACGAGAAGAAAAGGTTATATTACTTAGATGTATATTTGAAGTTGTCAAGATTATTTTTTATCTGGACGTAAAATTAATGTGTTGGGGGCGCGTTCCGCTATTTGTTGTTCTAGTTATGAATTGGGTATTGGAGGCATATATATGTCTATTTTCTTAATTTTTGATACAGTTGCACAATGTATATGTATTCGTTTGTATGCTGTAATGTATATGTTTTTCATTGTGTGTGTTACCTAGTATCTTTCTTAATTTTGAGTTATGCTGTGGATATGTTTCGTTATCTTCTATTTAACCTTTTGTCCATTCATATTATTGCAGCTTTTATGTTTTTTACTTTATTTTGTGTAGTAATTCTGAACAATTAAAATATAATTTCAAAGTTTTCTAAGTCATCGAATTAAAGATGGAACATTGTACAGATTACTTCAAGGAATGCCCTACACTGCATTCTAAAGTGGACAGATTTGACAAGCTTTTGATGGTGGAGCAATATTTACAATCAGCTATAAGCAATTGGGAATTGTATCGTGTGATCTACAGCAACGAACCATGGATCGCCTAAAAATGGATGCTGAACCAATATCAGAGGATATAGTACCAATATATATATATATAGATAGATTCACTGCAAAAATGGACGGCCGACCTATAACCAGTTTTGCAATAGCTTTCTCAGTGTGTACCATGCTTAGGACAATGTGGTAGTTACGACTAAGCCACCTTGTGCTAGTGGCAGTGGAGGTGGAGATGGTGATTTGGTATCTTGATATTCAATTGTGGATGTTATTCTTCAAGAACATTTCAAGTTAATCAGGGTGAGCTTGAGGTATGTAGAGGAGACTACAGAATTGGTTGAAGAGGCGGATAACTGTTGGAAGATGGTGTGTTGTGCAGCTTGATTTGGACAAGATGATAGTATATTCACATGAAGAAGAGGAAAGTCCAGATCTCCGTATCTCACGCTCTTATGTATTTTTTTGTGTTGCATGTGTATCAGAAAGCCCTTTAATATGACATAGTTGTCAGGCTTTCTGGGGGCGAATGTAACGCTTACTGAGACCATATAGGCCGTGATACGTTTATATAAAAATGATTAGTGTTCTTTGGAGGTGGCGTTGGTGCGCTTGAGTGCGGAAACATGAACTAGTGAAACGAGAGTGTCAACTCTGACGATAGCAGAGATGAGTTTAGACAATGAGAGTTGAACTTTGATAAATAAAAAGTGTTTGGAGGTTATTGGAGATTATAAAAAAAAAATTGTAATGAAGAAATACGCGAAGGAGAATATACTGGATTGATCTGTCTTATTTAATACGTCGTATTGGTTGTTGTATTACGGCTTCATCTATAGCTCTTCCACGAGAGTAAAATTTTAATAAAGGATAAAAGGACTAATGATATAAGTTGGAAATTGTATCATTGTGACTACATTACAGGAACAATTTAAATATACATCCCCTAAGACCATTAAATAGTAAGTAGCATTCCGATGATTTATTGTTATGTTGCAGTATAATATTAAGCTGCCTTGTTTACTGTAGTGTCCTGGTTGGTGTTATAAACACACCATTCCTGAGATGAATGAGTTCTCGTGTCTGTATTAAAAGAATATTCATTCATAGTAGACTATTCTATCTATGAATTGGCACCCTCCCGGAAATAATTATATCACACGTAATGAAACAATTACAAATGACACCTCAACGTAGGGAACGAGAACCAGGACACATCAGTGTAGGGGTAAGAATGCATATATATTGTGCGAGTGATTTTGGGGCTTGTGTTTAGAAGTGTAATTCAGTATGTCGGAGAAAGATATGAAGCTAAGAAGTGGTCTTGATAGTGAAGAGAGCGTAGATGATAATACTATGATATCAGAGAGTAACCCGAATACTAGTAAAGAGAAAGGAATTTCGGAAGATTCATTAACAGCGATCATGAGAATGCTGAGTGAAAAATTTGATGAAAGTAAGAAAGATAATCAGGAGATGAGAGAGGAAATAAGTAGGCAAAATCAGGAAATAAGTAGGCAAAATCAGGAGATGAGAGAGGAAATCAGTAGGCAAAATCATAAGATGAGAGAGACGATAGATAAAAATAATAAGGAAATTCATCAAAAGTTAGACAATGTGGTCAAGGAGAATGAGGAATTAAATAGGAAGTATGGGACTCTGCAGGGGGTGAAACAGGAGATCAGATGTGAAATTAAGAATATGTTAGAAGAAGAGGCTAAAAGTATTATAAAGGAAGGAAAGACTGTAAGTGAAAGTAGTTTGGAGTTAAAGGAGATGGTAGATGAACGTAGCATAGAGTTAGAGGAAATTGTAAGTAAGAATAGAGTAGATGAGAGGAAGAATTTGTTATAGGAGACGTTACGCGAAAGTAGCATAGAGTTAGGGGAAATTGTAGGGGAGAATAGAGTAGATGAGAGGAAGATAGTTGAGCTTGAAGTAAAATTACGTTATAAGATAAGGCGATGTTGTAAAGGCATATATTGGAGAGGACGTAGTAGGCATCAAAGAGGAATCAGATGTGGAGGTAGACGCCGCGGTTGTATAGGTCGAAATCGCTTAGGTTATAGAGGTAGACGTGGGATAGGCCATAATAGGCAAAGAAGAAAGAAAGGATGTAGAGGTAGACGTAGAAGTCGCCGCCGACACAGCAGAGGAGGACGCTTTAATGGAAATAGAGGGGATGGATATTGTAGGCGTGATAACGATGAAAATGGTACTGGGGATACGTCTCGTTTTAGAATAAATGATACAGATAGGTCTAGAAGAGCAGTAGGAGTTCGCTATATTAGAGCATGGACAAGACATACAGCCCAATGCTATAATGAATCTAATGATGATGATGATGATGATGATGATAATGAGCCTAAATGTATTGACAATTTTGATAAAGTTGATGTCAAGAAAAGAGTTAAGTTGGAAGTTAAAGCTGGGAAGAAAATCCATAGAGACACTGAATTAAGAGAACGAGAAGAAAAGGTTATATTACTTAGATGTATATTTGAAGTTGTCAAGATTATTTTTTATCTGGACGTAAAATTAATGTGTTGGGGGCGCGTTCCGCTATTTGTTGTTCTAGTTATGAATTGGGTATTGGAGGCATATATATGTCTATTTTCTTAATTTTTGATACAGTTGCACAATGTATATGTATTCGTTTGTATGCTGTAATGTATATGTTTTTCATTGTGTGTGTTACCTAGTATCTTTCTTAATTTTGAGTTATGCTGTGGATATGTTTCGTTATCTTCTATTTAACCTTTTGTCCATTCATATTATTGCAGCTTTTATGTTTTTTACTTTATTTTGTGTAGTAATTCTGAACAATTAAAATATAATTTCAAAGTTTTCTAAGTCATCGAATTAAAGATGGAACATTGTACAGATTACTTCAAGGAATGCCCTACACTGCATTCTAAAGTGGACAGATTTGACAAGCTTTTGATGGTGGAGCAATATTTACAATCAGCTATAAGCAATTGGGAATTGTATCGTGTGATCTACAGCAACGAACCATGGATCGCCTAAAAATGGATGCTGAACCAATATCAGAGGATATAGTACCAATATATATATATATAGATAGATTCACTGCAAAAATGGACGGCCGACCTATAACCAGTTTTGCAATAGCTTTCTCAGTGTGTACCATGCTTAGGACAATGTGGTAGTTACGACTAAGCCACCTTGTGCTAGTGGCAGTGGAGGTGGAGATGGTGATTTGGTATCTTGATATTCAATTGTGGATGTTATTCTTCAAGAACATTTCAAGTTAATCAGGGTGAGCTTGAGGTATGGAGAGGAGACTACAGAATTGGTTGAAGAGGCGGATAACGGTTGGAAGATGGTGTGTTGTGCAGCTTGATTTGGACAAGATGATAGTATATTCACATGAAGAAGAGGAAAGTCCAGATCTCCGCGTCTCACGCTCTTATGTATTTTTTGTGTTGCATGTGTATCAGAAAGCCCTTCAATATGACATAGTTGTCAGGCTATCTGGGGGCGAATGTAACGTTTACTGAGACCATATAGGCCGTGATACGTTTATATAAAATGATTAGTGTTCTTTGGAGGTAGCGTTGGTGCGCTTGTACGCGGAAACATGAACTAGTGAAACGAGAGTGTCAACTCTGACGATAGCAGAGATGAGTTTAGACAATGAGAGTTGAACTTTGATAAATAAAAAGTGTTTGGAGGTTATTGGAGATTATAAAAAATATTTGTATGAAGAAATACGCGAAGGAGAATATACTGGATTGATCTGTCTTATTTAATACGTCGTATTGGTTGTTGTATTACGGCTTCATCTATAGCTCTTCCACGGGAGTAAAATTTTAATAAAGGATAAAAGGACTAATGATATAAGTTGGAAATTGTATCATTGTGACTACATTACAGGAACAATTTAAATATACATCCCCTAAGACCATTAAATAGTAAGTAGCATTCAGATGATTTATTGTTATGTTGCAGTATAATATTAAGCTGCCTTGTTTACTGTAGTGTTCTGGTTGGTGTTATAAACACACCATTCCTGAGATGAATGAGTTCTCGTGTCTGTATTAAAAGAATATTCATTCATAGTAGACTATTCTATCTATGAATTGGCGCCCTCCCGGAAATAATTATATCACACGTAATGAAACAATTACAAATGACACCTCAACGTAGGGCACGAGAACCAGGACACATCAGTGTAGGGGTAGGAATGCATATACAGGGTGTATTTGATATGATGGAAGTCCTTTACACTGGTGATAGAAGATGGTATTCTAAGCAAATATCTTCATGAAATTAAGTCGGATCTTAATTAGTGTAGGTGGAATTAAATCACAAAAATCGTCGGTCAATATCTTGGAAACGGGCTTTCACTTCGTTCCCCTCAGCAGCAGAGCTGACTTCTCCCCGTCTCCCTCCCCTCCTACGCGGAGGAATGTTGACCAGAGTCTGCAGTTGAGTGACCTCCTCGCCTTGTCTGCCAATGACATTGAAATACACAAACCGAGCCTATGAACAGCTGATTCACACCTTCATGGGGAGTGACTACATGACTAGTGATGGTGGATCTGTCTAGGATTTTTCCAGCTTCATGAACTATGCATAGAAAATAGAAATCCTAAAGATTTAGTAAATTAATTTAAGGAACTGTTGGTCTATCTTTGTGTGAAGATAGTGCAACAACTGTAATAAACTTATTAATAATACTAATAATAGTAATAGTAGGCTTTTAGACACACTAACTTCTTTTATGTTTCTTTTTGGTATGTCGAGTTGCCAGGCTTTAATGTACGTAGGATTTCTTGTATGTGCCATGAAATCCATGGAGATGATCTTATTAGATCCCATTCATTTACTACATGACTGAACGTAGATCGCACCCTCGGGAAGGTTAGCACTCTACCACCAGAACTACACATGCTGACTCTTATTATTATTATTATTAGACTATTATTATTATTATTAATTATTATTATTATTATTATTATTATAACACTGTATTATAACAATGTATTTGTATTTTATTTTCATTTTCGTGTATTTTCATATGTATTTACATTGTTGATGGACCAATAAATCAATCCCCCCCCTCTCCAGTTAATGGCCACCCGAGGGCTGGAGATGGGATGGGACAATTCACAATATGAACATGTGGTACCATACTAGTATTAAATCTTGGAAGTAGGTTTCCATGGGTTCCCACTTCTACCCCAGGCAAATGTCGGGATTGTTCCTAACTTCAGGCCACGGCCGCCTTCTTCTCAATAATCATAACCGCTGGCAGTGCAGCCCATGAAGGGCCTAGGCCTACCAAGCGACCGCTGTCCAGCCATTTGGCCTGCAGATATTAGGGTGACGCGTGGTCAGTGCATCGGGTCCCCTTGGCCATTAATCTTGATTTTCCTGACTCGGGTACTGCCTCACTGTTAGACAGCTACTTAATTGCCCTCACGAGGCTTAGTGCACTGCGTTACAGCCCTCACGTCAGTTTCTAATATCCCTGATGGAGCCAGGAATCGAACCCAGGGCCTCCAGGTGAGAGGCAGTTGCACTGCCCCAACACCACAGGGCCGGCGCCTTCTTCCGAATCCTCACCTGAATTACAAATACCCACATTACTACAGAAACCACAAAACACAGGTTATCACACAAATTCTACCCACACCCAGCTACATGGGGCTAAATGACCAAAATCGCCAAGCCTCTCAAACAAAACATCAAGTTTTTTACTTCCGTCCTAAATGCCTAGTTCTGAACAGACTGCGGGATGTCGGAATTTTGTCACACTGCATTTCATTAAGAGAATGTTTTTAGTATTTTCAGAAACTAGTCAACAGAAGGTCCGACACGGACGCCAATGATACATCAGGGCTGAGTATCGAAATTATTTTATACATGAACATCAATCAATGAATTCCACACTTACAAAGTAGGCTACACAATACTACTGGTCCTGACGTCCCAAGCCATTGCGTGCGTTGTCAACAACAACAACAACAAGAACAACGGCAATGCACATTTTCTTACGAGACGGTAGAGCTCAAACAGCTGATAGCCTACCACCCCTCAAGTCAACCGGTAAGGTCAATGCTCCGATTACGTAACAACTTCCCCTTCGCGCGTCGTCACACCGGGCTCCGCCTCGTTTCCCCAGCCTGCCGCACCACTTTCTGCCTGATTAGTTTTTGAAATAACTAAAAACATTGACTTTTTAATGATTAATTATCAATTTCAAGATAGGTGACACATTTTTTACCTAGGAAGCTTAGAATAGTCTCTTCTATCACCAGTGTAACGGACTTCCATCATATCAAATACACCCTGTATATTGTGCGAGTGATTTTGGGGCTTGTGTTTAGAAGTGTAAATCAGTATGTCGGAGAATGATATGAAGCTATGAAGTGGTCTTGATAGTGAAGAGAGCGTAGATGATAATACTATGATGTCAGAGAGTAACCCGAATACTAGTAAAGAGAAAGGAATTTCGGAAGATTCATTAGCAGCGATCATGAGAATGCTGAGTGAAAAATTTGATGAAAGTAAGAAAGATAATCAGGAGATGAGAGGGAAATAAGTAGGCAAAATCAGGAAATAAGTAGGCAAAATCAGGAGATGAGAGAGGAAATAAGTAGGCAAAATCAGAACATGAGAGAGACGATAGATAAAAATAATAAGGAAATTCATCAAAAGTTAGACAATATGGTCAAGGAGAATGAGGAATTAAATAGGAAGTATGGGACTCTGCAGGGGGTGAAACAGGAGATCAGATGTGAAATTAAGAATATGTTAGAAGAAGAGGCTAAAAGTATTATAAAGGAAGGAAAGACTGTAGGTGAAAGTAGTTTGGAGTTAACGGAGATGGTAGATGAAAGTAGCATAGAGTTAGAGGAAATTGTAAGTGAGAATAGGGTAGATGAGAGGAAGAATTTGTTATAGGAGACGTTACGCGAAAGTAGCATAGAGTTAGAGGAAATTGTAGGGGAGAATAGAGTAGATGAGAGGAAGATAGTTGAGCTTGAAGTAAAATTACGATATAAGATAAGGCGATGTTGTAAAGGCATATATTGGAGAGGACGTAGTAAGCATCAAAGAGGAATCAGATGTGGAGGTAGACGCCGCGGTTGTATAGGTCGAAATTGCTTAGGTTATAGAGGTAGACGTGGGATAGGCCATAATAGGCAAAGAAGAAAGAAAGGTTGTAGAGGTAGACGTAGAGGTCGCCGCCGACACAGGAGAGGAGGACGCCTTAATGGAAATAGAGGGGATGGATATTGTAGGCGTGATAACGATGAAAATGGTACTGGGGATACGTCTCGTTTTAGAATAAATGATACAGAGGTCTAGAAGAGCAGTAGGAGTTCGCTATATTAGAGCATGGACAAGACATACAGCCCAATGCTATAATGCATCTAATGATGATGATGATGATGATGATGATGATAATGAGCCTATATGTATTGACAATTTTGATAAAGTTGATGTCAAGAAAAGAGTTAAGTTGGAAGTTAAAGCTGGGAATAAAATCCATAGAGACACTGAATTAAGAGAACGAGAAGAAAAGGTTATATTACTTAGATGTATATTTGAAGTTGTCAAGATTATTTTTTATCTGGACGTAAAATTAATGTGTTGGGGGCGCGTTCCGCTATTTGTTGTTCTAGTTATGAATTGGGTATTGGAGGCATATATATGTCTATTTTCTTAATTTTTGATACAGTTGCACAATGTATATGTATTCGTTTGTATGCTGTAATGTATATGTTTTTCACTGTGTGTGTTACCTAGTATCTTTCTTAATTTTGAGTTATGCTGTGGATATGTTTCGTTATCTTCTATTTAACCTTTTGTCCATTCATATTATTGCAGCTTTTATGTTTTTTACTTTATTTTGTGTAGTAATTCTGAACAATTAAAATATAATTTCAAAGTTTTCTAAGTCATCGAATTAAAGATGGAACATTGTACAGATTACTTCAAGGAATGCCCTACACTGCATTCTAAAGTGGACAGATTTGACAAGCTTTTGATGGTGGAGCAATATTTACAATCAGCTATAAGCAATTGGGAATTGTTTCGTGTGATCTACAGCAACGAACCATGGATCGCCTAAAAATGGATGCTGAACCAATATCAGAGGATATAGTACCAATATATATATATATATATATATATATATATATAGATAGATTCACTGCAAAAATGGACGGCCGACCTATAACCAGTTTTGCAATAGCTTTCTCAGTGTGTACCATGCTTAGGACAATGTGGTAGTTACGACTAAGCCACCTTGTGCTAGTGGCAGTGGAGGTGGAGATGATGATTTGGTATCTTGATATTCAATTGTGGATGTTATTCTTCAAGAACATTTCAAGTTAATCAGGGTGAGCTTGAGGTATGGAGAGGAGACTACAGAATTGGTTGAAGAGGCGGATAACTGTTGGAAGATGGTGTGTTGTGCAGCTTGATTTGGACAAGATGATAGTATATTCACATGAAGAAGAGGAAAGTCCAGATCTCCGTATCTCACGCTCTTATGTATTTTTTTGTGTTGCATGTGTATCAGAAAGCCCTTTAATATGACATAGTTGTCAGGCTTTCTGGGGGCGAATGTAACGCTTACTGAGACCATATAGGCCGTGATACGTTTATATAAAAATGATTAGTGTTCTTTGGAGGTGGCGTTGGTGCGCTTGAGTGCGGAAACATGAACTAGTGAAACGAGAGTGTCAACTCTGACGATAGCAGAGATGAGTTTAGACAATGAGAGTTGAACTTTGATAAATAAAAAGTGTTTGGAGGTTATTTGAGATTATAAAAAAAAAATTGTAATGAAGAAATACGCGAAGGAGAATATACTGGATTGATCTGTCTTATTTAATACGTCGTATTGGTTGTTGTATTACGGCTTCATCTATAGCTCTTCCACGGGAGTAAAATTTTAATAAAGGATAAAAGGACTAATGATATAAGTTGGAAATTGTATCATTGTGACTACATTACAGGAACAATTTAAATATACATCCCCTAAGACCATTAAATAGTAAGTAGCATTCCGATGATTTATTGTTATGTTGCAGTATAATATTAAGCTGCCTTGTTTACTGTAGTGTCCTGGTTGGTGTTATAAACACACCATTCCTGAGATGAATGAGTTCTCGTGTCTGTATTAAAAGAATATTCATTCATAGTAGACTATTCTATCTATGAATTGGCACCCTCCCGGAAATAATTATATCACACGTAATGAAACAATTACAAATGACACCTCAACGTAGGGAACGAGAACCAGGACACATCAGTGTAGGGGTAAGAATGCATATATATTGTGCGAGTGATTTTGGGGCTTGTGTTTAGAAGTGTAATTCAGTATGTCGGAGAAAGATATGAAGCTAAGAAGTGGTCTTGATAGTGAAGAGAGCGTAGATGATAACACTATGATATCAGAGAGTAACCCGAATACTAGTAAAGAGAAAGGAATTTCGGAAGATTCATTAACAGCGATCATGAGAATGCTGAGTGAAAAATTTGATGAAAGTAAGAAAGATAATCAGGAGATGAGAGAGGAAATAAGTAGGCAAAATCAGGAAATAAGTAGGCAAAATCAGGAGATGAGAGAGGAAATCAGTAGGCAAAATCATAAGATGAGAGAGACGATAGATAAAAATAATAAGGAAATTCATCAAAAGTTAGACAATGTGGTCAAGGAGAATGAGGAATTAAATAGTAAGTATGGGACTCTGCAGGGGGTGAAACAGGAGATCAGATGTGAAATTAAGAATATGTTAGAAGAAGAGGCTAAAAGTATTATAAAGGAAGGAAAGACTGTAAGTGAAAGTAGTTTGGAGTTAAAGGAGATGGTAGATGAAAGTAGCATAGAGTTAGAGGAAATTGTAAGTAAGAATAGAGTAGATGAGAGGAAGAATTTGTTATAGGAGACGTTACGCGAAAGTAGCATAGAGTTAGGGGAAATTGTAGGGGAGAATAGAGTAGATGAGAGGAAGATAGTTGAGCTTGAAGTAAAATTACGTTATAAGATAAGGCGATGTTGTAAAGGCATATATTGGAGAGGACGTAGTAGGCATCAAAGAGGAATCAGATGTGGAGGTAGACGCCGCGGTTGTATAGGTCGAAATCGCTTAGGTTATAGAGGTAGACGTGGGATAGGCCATAATAGGCAAAGAAGAAAGAAAGGATGTAGAGGTAGACGTAGAGGTCGCCGCCGACACAGCAGAGGAGGACGCTTTAATGGAAATAGAGGGGATGGATATTGTAGGCGTGATAACGATGAAAATGGTACTGGGGATACGTCTCGTTTTAGAATAAATGATACAGATAGGTCTAGAAGAGCAGTAGGAGTTCGCTATATTAGAGCATGGACAAGACATACAGCCCAATGCTATAATGAATCTAATGATGATGATGATGATGATGATGATAATGAGCCTAAATGTATTGACAATTTTGATAAAGTTGATGTCAAGAAAAGAGTTAAGTTGGAAGTTAAAGCTGGGAAGAAAATCCATAGAGACACTGAATTAAGAGAACGAGAAGAAAAGGTTATATTACTTAGATGTATATTTGAAGTTGTCAAGATTATTTTTTATCTGGACGTAAAATTAATGTGTTGGGGGCGCGTTCCGCTATTTGTTGTTCTAGTTATGAATTGGGTATTGGAGGCATATATATGTCTATTTTCTTAATTTTTGATACAGTTGCACAATGTATATGTATTCGTTTGTATGCTGTAATGTATATGTTTTTCATTGTCTGTGTTACCTAGTATCTTTCTTAATTTTGAGTTATGCTGTGGATATGTTTCGTTATCTTCTATTTAACCTTTTGTCCATTCATATTATTGCAGCTTTTATGTTTTTTACTTTATTTTGTGTAGTAATTCTGAACAATTAAAATATAATTTCAAAGTTTTCTAAGTCATCGAATTAAAGATGGAACATTGTACAGATTACTTCAAGGAATGCCCTACACTGCATTCTAAAGTGGACAGATTTGACAAGCTTTTGATGGTGGAGCAATATTTACAATCAGCTATAAGCAATTGGGAATTGTATCGTGTGATCTACAGCAACGAACCATGGATCGCCAAAAAATGGATGCTGAACCAATATCAGAGGATATAGTACCAATATATATATATATATATAGATAGATTCACTGCAAAAATGGACGGCCGACCTATAACCAGTTTTGCAATAGCTTTCTCAGTGTGTACCATGCTTAGGACAATGTGGTAGTTACGACTAAGCCACCTTGTGCTAGTGGCAGTGGAGGTGGAGATGGTGATTTGGTATCTAGATATTCAATTGTGGATGTTATTCTTCAAGAACATTTCAAGTTAATCAGGGTGAGCTTGAGGTATGGAGAGGAGACTACAGAATTGGTTGAAGAGGCGGATAACGGTTGGAAGATGGTGTGTTGTGCAGCTTGATTTGGACAAGATGATAGTATATTCACATGAAGAAGAGGAAAGTCCAGATCTCCGCGTCTCACGCTCTTATGTATTTTTTGTGTTGCATGTGTATCAGAAAGCCCTTCAATATGACATAGTTGTCAGGCTATCTGGGGGCGAATGTAACGTTTACTGAGACCATATAGGCCGTGATACGTGTATATAAAATGATTAGTGTTCTTTGGAGGTAGCGTTGGTGCGCTTGTACGCGGAAACATGAACTAGTGAAACGAGAGTGTCAACTCTGACGATAGCAGAGATGAGTTTAGACAATGAGAGTTGAACTTTGATAAATAAAAAGTGTTTGGAGGTTATTGGAGATTATAAAAAATATTTGTATGAAGAAATACGCGAAGGAGAATATACTGGATTGATCTGTCTTATTTAATACGTCGTATTGGTTGTTGTATTACGGCTTCATCTATAGCTCTTCCACGGGAGTAAAATTTTAATAAAGGATAAAAGGACTAATGATATAAGTTGGAAATTGTATCATTGTGACTACATTACAGGAACAATTTAAATATACATCCCCTAAGACCATTAAATAGTAAGTAGCATTCAGATGATTTATTGTTATGTTGCAGTATAATATTAAGCTGCCTTGTTTACTGTAGTGTTCTGGTTGGTGTTATAAACACACCATTCCTGAGATGAATGAGTTCTCGTGTCTGTATTAAAAGAATATTCATTCATAGTAGATTATTCTATCTATGAATTGGCGCCCTCCCGG
The DNA here is from genome assembly GCA_946902985.2 of Meconema thalassinum. Taxonomy (NCBI): domain Eukaryota; kingdom Metazoa; phylum Arthropoda; class Insecta; order Orthoptera; family Tettigoniidae; genus Meconema; species Meconema thalassinum. The sequence goes on along the minus strand of OX336392.1, from coordinate 296,559,585 downwards.
AAATAATTATATCACACGTAATGAAACAATTACAAATGACACCTCAACGTAGGGCACGAGAACCAGGACACATCAGTGTAGGGGTAGGAATGCATATATATTGTGCGAGTGATTTTGGGGCTTGTGTTTAGAAGTGTAAATCAGTATGTCGGAGAATGATATGAAGCTATGAAGTGGTCTTGATAGTGAAGAGAGCGTAGATGATAATACTATGATGTCAGAGAGTAACCCGAATACTAGTAAAGAGAAAGGAATTTCGGAAGATTCATTAGCAGCGATCATGAGAATGCTGAGTGAAAAATTTGATGAAAGTAAGAAAGATAATCAGGAGATGAGAGGGAAATAAGTAGGCAAAATCAGGAAATAAGTAGGCAAAATCAGGAGATGAGAGAGGAAATAAGTAGGCAAAATCAGAACATGAGAGAGACGATAGATAAAAATAATAAGGAAATTCATCAAAAGTTAGACAATATGGTCAAGGAGAATGAGGAATTAAATAGGAAGTATGGGACTCTGCAGGGGGTGAAACAGGAGATCAGATGTGAAATTAAGAATATGTTAGAAGAAGAGGCTAAAAGTATTATAAAGGAAGGAAAGACTGTAGGTGAAAGTAGTTTGGAGTTAACGGAGATGGTAGATGAAAGTAGCATAGAGTTAGAGGAAATTGTAAGTGAGAATAGAGTAGATGAGAGGAAGAATTTGTTATAGGAGACGTTACGCGAAAGTAGCATAGAGTTAGAGGAAATTGTAGGGGAGAATAGAGTAGATGAGAGGAAGATAGTTGAGCTTGAAGTAAAATTACGATATAAGATAAGGCGATGTTGTAAAGGCATATATTGGAGAGGACGTAGTAAGCATCAAAGAGGAATCAGATGTGGAGGTAGACGCCGCGGTTGTATAGGTCGAAATTGCTTAGGTTATAGAGGTAGACGTGGGATAGGCCATAATAGGCAAAGAAGAAAGAAAGGTTGTAGAGGTAGACGTAGAGGTCGCCGCCGACACAGGAGAGGAGGACGCCTTAATGGAAATAGAGGGGATGGATATTGTAGGCGTGATAACGATGAAAATGGTACTGGGGATACGTCTCGTTTTAGAATAAATGATACAGAGGTCTAGAAGAGCAGTAGGAGTTCGCTATATTAGAGCATGGACAAGACATACAGCCCAATGCTATAATGAATCTAATGATGATGATGATGATGATGATAATGAGCCTATATGTATTGACAATTTTGATAAAGTTGATGTCAAGAAAAGAGTTAAGTTGGAAGTTAAAGCTGGGAATAAAATCCATAGAGACACTGAATTAAGAGAACGAGAAGAAAAGGTTATATTACTTAGTTGTATATTTGAAGTTGTCAAGATCATTTTTTATCTGGACGTAAAATTAATGTGTTGGGGGCGCGTTCCGCTATTTGTTGTTCTAGTTATGAATTGGGTATTGGAGGCATATATATGTCTATTTTCTTAATTTTTGATACAGTTGCACAATGTATATGTATTCGTTTGTATGCTGTAATGTATATGTTTTTCTTTGTGTGTGTTACTTAGTATCTTTCTTAATTTTGAGTTATGCTGTAGTTAACCGAACTGCTTCTTAAATATCGCACCACACCGAACGAAAACAATGTAACTCCAGCTGAATTGCATCAAGGAAGGAATCTCCGAACAAAACTGGACCTCATCACACCACAAGGGGAGACCATCCTACAATAAAAGAGGAAAGTGCACCCACAACTCAAGAAATTCTACAAGCCTGGAGAAAGAGTGCAATCCAGGAATTACACCGGGTCACGGCTGTTGAAATTTGGAACCATTGTTGAACTTCTGGGAAGAGTTCACTGGATCAGGGGTACATCATCAAGTGGCATGTGGATCAATTGAGGAGATCCGAGGCAGAGGACCCAAATCCATCACCAATCGCGGGATGCAGATCGATGGGGCCTTCATACGGGTACGCTAGGAGGAGTCCCAGCGAACAGACCCCATCGACAGAAGCCGAAGGAAGAAGTGAGGACCTAAATCCATCACCAGCCGCAAGAGGACAATGTACAACGACAACAATCCAGACGACTCCTTCATACGGTTACGCCAGGAGTTCCGCTTGTCAGGCTCAGCCTACAGAAGCCGATCCAAGGATCTCATCTTCTTCCCTGTCCTCAGTTTCGTTCTCTTCCTCCATTTGACGTCCTCCTTCACCTTCTTCCCTCTCTTGTCCATGTTCATGTTTTATTTGAGACCTTAATCTCACTTCCATATCTAATATCCTGTCACCAGGTTATCTATAGCTGGCGTAGTTTAGTAAACCTATAGCCTATAGTATAAGTTATCGTGCTTGAAAACACACGGAACATCTAAACTGGGTTCATTTCAAGAAGATTGATATAAAATATCGCATTTCTGCTGCTTATGAATTGCTCTCGACAAGATCAGCCATCCTCTTCCACGCACTTTTTGACACGCACCGTGTCACGGACGATTACTCTTTACTCCATGACTTTTGTGTTTCTTGTCGTTGAGAGCTTTGATACACAAGGCAGTGGAAATGTTGTAATGGTGGTTACCAAAATATAAAGTTTTCTTATGAGAAGTCTTGAGTGTTTCATTCAATTTGTTTTATTGGTTATACCTACACCGGGTAGGCGTAGGTCCCTAACAAAATATTGGCGACCCTGCCAGGATGGCGTATTAATTCAAACAACTTGAAGATTGTGTTGATTTAAAGACCGCGTGTTCCCGTTCGTTCGTGTTCCTGTTCTGTGTTCGTATTGGAAATGGAGAAGTTAATGAAAGCGCGGAAGCCGGTAAGAGCGACTTTTACGAAGACGTACAATGCGCTTTTGCAAAACTTAAATCAAGAAATTCAAGACGGCGTGGACGACGACACCTTACAGTCCTTGCTAACCAAATTGGAGAGGTTAGGAACGGAGCTGGCACCGTTGGACGAGAAAGTTTTAAGTATGTTGCTGGAAAAGGAAGGGGACGAGTATGACCGTGAGTACGAATATGTAGACAGTTTTCGAGACAGATTGGATGATGCAAGACAGAAGTATACTCTACGGTTGCAGGCTAATTCCAATGTATTGGCAGTGTTGTCAGCAAGATCGGTCCTATCAGATGGGAATAAAACCAAAAGGCAGTTGAAGCTACCTAAAATAGAACTCATGAAATTCGATGGGGAGATTAAAAATTGGTTGGAATTTTGGGGACAATTTCGGCGCATTCATGAGGACTCTGAAATTGAGGACGAAGACAAATTCCAATACTTGATCCAATCCACGAAAGTTGATAGTCGCGCTAGAGAATTAGTTGCCAGTTTCCCCCCTACTGCTGAAAATTACCCTAAAGCAGTGGAATCTCTTCAGGGTAGATTTGGAAGGGAGGATTTATTGACTGAGTTCTATATAAGGGAACTCATAAGTCTTGTAGTGAAAAATGTTTCTCAAACAAGGAAGAAGACTCAACTTGCTAGACTATATGACAAGTTGGAAGCACAACTGAGAGCTCTGGAGTCTATAGGTGTTACCCGAGATAAGTACCGTACGGGTCAATGCTTTTCCCTCTAGTAGAATCCTGCTTGCCTGAGGAAGTGTTACGTGTCTGGATGAGGAGTTCATCAACGGCTATGAGGGATCAAGACAATGGACATGCCGACAAACTGACTGCATTACTTGGTTTTCTGAAAGGGGAAGTAGAGAGTGAAGAGAGGATTACATTTGCTCAAGCTGGTTTTGGAGTTTCTAGTGAATCAAGGAGTGCTAAAGTTAAAGAATGGAAAGAGAGTAGTTTAGCAACTGCTAGTGTTCTCTTTGCTGGTAAAGGTGAAGGAAACAGTTTAACGTGTGTCTTCTGTAAAAAAAAGCACATAACAGTAAGGGGTGTTATCTTGCTCAAGAAATGAACTTAGGGGACAAACGTAAAAGGCTGTCTGAAAACAAGGCTTGTTTTTTTTGTGTCTGAAGGGCTGCAAATTGTATTACGAAACTGAAGTGTCTTGTGTGCAGTAGTAAACATGAAGCTATTATGTGCCCAAAATTAGATTATAAAGGTCAGGAGAAGCACCAGGAAAGGGCTCAAAATTGACTGGTGTCCCAATTACAACCCTTAATACACAAACTAGTGATGTTTCTGAAGTACTACTGCAAACTCTTGTAGTTAGGTTGGTTCATCAAGGGAGAGAAAAAACTGTACGGGCGTTGTTAGATACAGGCTCGCAGAGATCCTATCTGTTAGAGAAGATTGCTGTGAAAATGGGGTATATTCCATCAAAGACTGAAAAAATTGAACACAGGTTTTTTGGGGGTGCTTCAATCAGTGCCAATGATCATAACCTATATGAGATAGATATAGACGACCTACATCATTCAATTTCTCGAAAAATAAAAGTGTTGGGACAAAAGGAAATTTGTGGTGTAGGAGAAAATAAAATCTAGCTCTCTGATTTTGGCCCAGAGCCATCGGAGATTGGACTACTAATCGGCGCAGACACTGTGGGTAGTTTATTGACTGGGGACACAATCAAGTTGAAGTCTGGATTGGTTGCTGTTAGGACTACATTTGGTTGGACAGTGATGGGTCAGCTTTGGAAGACAACTGAAAACGATTGCGTCGTGTCCATGGTGACCTCTCTGTTTGTGAGAACTGCTTCTTTGGGTGAACTGTGGAACCTGGAAACCATTGGAATTGGTGATCCTGCTGAAACACTATCGAAGAAGGAAATTGAAATTGCAACATTGAAACATTTCCAAGAAAACGTTAAGATCAATGAGGAAGGAAGATTTGAAGTCGCACTTCCGTGGAAAGAAGATCAGCAGTTATTGTCAGGCAACAAGGAAGTTGCGTTAAAAAGACTGGTTTCTGCAACACACCGTTTGATCAAGGAAGACAAATTTGAGAAGTACCAGCAGGTGCTTCAGGACTGGGAACAGGAAGGGATAATCGAAGAAGTTGGTCAGGAGGGCTCTCAGGATGTTGGGTATTATTTACCACACCGAGGAGTTTTCAAGGAAGGATCGAGTACAGCGGTGAGGCCGGTGTTTGATGCTTCATGTAAATCGAAAGGAGGACTTTCACTCAATGACTGTCTGGAAAAGGGTCCTAATTTGTTGGAAGTAATTCCTTCTATTTTGAACCGGTTCCGTTTAAACAGGATAGGTGTGATCGCAGACATTAAGAAGGCGTTTCTTCAAATTTCAGTCTGTGAGAATGATCGAAACTTTCTGAAATTCCTATGGTGGGAGAACTTCACTGAGGGGACTCTTAAAATATACCGCCACAAACGGGTCGTTTTCGGAGTGAACTGTAGTCCATTTCTACTTGGAGCCGTATTGGACAGTCATCTGAAAAACAGTACATGCTTCACTGAGACAGCAGATAAACTAAGAACCTCACTAACTTATATGTAGACAATTGCGTCACTTCTTTGAACACAGAGGAAGAACTCAAACAATTTGTGGATGAGTCTAGAGAGTTACTGTCGCAAGGAAAATTTGACCTCCGAGGATGGGAGCACACCAGATTGAGTCTGGAGGATGAGGCTCCCGAAGTGACACCCGTTTTGGGTTTGTGGTGGGACCCAGTAGCTGATACTTTGGCGTGTAAAGTAGCAAAATTAAATGAATCTGATGTTCTCACAAGGAGGACAGTTTTGTCGGTAGCTCAAAGTATCTTTGATCCAATTGGATTTACTTGTCCGGTTTCCATTGTGCCAAAGGTTTTGCTTCAGGAAAGTTGGAGAGAGAAAATAAGTTGGGATAGTCCACTGAGTGAAGACGCCCAAAGCAAATTCAATAAATGGTTAAATGAACTGCCCTCTATTGCTGAGATTAAAGTGCCTAGAAGATTTTCTAATTGTGACGACAGATCCTCTTGGAGTTCGCATGTATTTTGTGATGCTAGTCAAGTGGCTTATGCGGTTGTTATTTTCTTGAGATCATTCAATGGGAAAGAATTTGAAGTGCAACGGGTCGCAACAAAATCCAGGGTAGCACCACTCAAGAAGGTGACCATACCGAGACTGGAGCTATTAGCTTGCACTATAGGCTCACGTCTTGCCTTTACAGTAAAGGAAAGCTTGAATCTAACGAACGTCCCGGAGTACTACTGGAGTGACTCGTCTTCTGTTTTATGTTGGATACGAAGAGAGGAAGCTTGGGGAGTGTTCGTCACTAAAAGAGTTAAAGAAATTAGAACATTAACTAACCCAAAGCGTTGGTTTCATCTACCAAGGACGGACAACCCAGACGATCTACCTTCGAGAGGTTGCTCTACGTTGCAGCTGATTTCTTCTAGTTGGTCGGAGGGACCCGCTTGGTTAAACATGGAAGAAAACAGCTGACCAACGCGCATGGTAAAAGTTAATGAAGAGGAGGTCGATGAAGAAAGAAGAAAAGGCCATGTTACCAATACTATGCTTGTCTCCCAGGAAAAACACTGGTATTTGAGGTATTTTTCCAAGTACTCACGAATCGTTAGAATGGTGGCCTGGATGTTACGGTTCGTTAACAATGCCAGGAAGGACGTAGTGAAAAATGTTGCTTCAGAATTAGATTGTCTCGAAATTTCAATGGCAGAGAAACGACTGCTGAAATTAGTTCAGGAAGAGAAGTTTACCGAAAGGGACAACCAGAAAACATTCTGCTTTTTTAAAGACCAGATGGGTCTCTTCAGGATTAAGACAAAAATTACCAACAGAAAGGATGAATATGATTTCCGTGCGCCGGTGTTATTGCCATCAAAGCACCCTTTGACTGAGATGATAATCAGAGATCATCATTTGAGAGCCTCTCATGCTGGTGTTCAGATTTTACTTGCTATACTCAGGGAGCACTACTGGATACCAAAGGGAAGAAGAATCATTCGCAAAGTCATCAGGAAGTGTACTGTACCCAGTGCAGGTGATTCGAAATGGAAAGGACAATTTCGGAAACGCCAGCCCTTCCAGAAGATCGTGTGAGAGATGCAGGTGTATTTGAGGTAGTGGGAGTGGACCTTGCTGGACCGCTATACTTAAAATGCAAGAACAAGGCTTGGATTGTGATTTTTACGTGTGCTGTAGTGAGAGCGGTCCATTTTGAATTAGTCATGGCTTTGTCCACTGCAGGGTTTCTGTTAGCTCTTAGGCGTTTCATAGCCCGACGAGGAAGGCCTCGTGTGATTTATAGTGACAACGGGACAAACTTTGTTGGCACCAACAATTTGTTTGGCTTCATTGACTGAAAGAAATTGTGTGCGGAAGTATCAGTTGATAGAATCGAGTGGAAATTTAGTCCTCCTTCAGCCCCTTGGTGGGGTGGATTCTGGGATCGTATTGTGCAAATGGTCAATAAATTGTTAAGGCGTGTTTTAGGCAAAGCTATCTTGACATATGAAGAACTACTGACTGTGATTGCTGATAGTGAATCGGTAATCAACTCGAGGCCCCTCACCTACATTTCAGAAGACTGTGATGAATTGGTACCTCTGACTCCATCAATGTTTCTTCAGGACATTCCCGTGGATGGCACTCCTGATTTAGACATGCTAGATCAAGTTAATCTCACCAGAAGGTTTCAATATCTTCAACAGCTAAGGGGTGAGCTGAGGAAGAGATTCCAACTGGAGTATCTGGGTAGCCTTCTATGCAGTTCATCGGGCAAGGAGTCTGACCATCAGTGGAAGGTAGGAGATGTAGTCATCATTGGTAGTGATGACAAGAGAAGGATAGACTGGTCCCTAGGAAGAGTGACAGCTACACTTCCAGGTAAAGACAAAGTGACCCGAGTAGTTAGGGTAAAGACATCCTCAGGAGAACTCCTCCGACCTACGAGACACCTATATCCTTTGGAGGCTGGAGGTGGGTGTTGAGGACTGTTATATCTTTCGAGAGGGTGAAGGACTATGGGCACTACTCTTTGTTATATCATTGTCCACGTTGTTGTATATTCGCGTAAATGAACTCCGAATAATACTTCTTTTCTTTATTAGGGAATCCATTTTCTCTTTTGTCCTGTCACGGTCGCCACAATATTACGAAACGAAATTGTAACTATCGAAAGCCTAACCGGCGTATAGGTTCTTTTATAATTCCGTACTGGTACTTATTTTATTTTCAATAAATCAAAGCAGACAATGATCAGTCATGTCTCCAAAACAGACCGCAGAGATAATAATACAGAGCCCGCTTGGAATATAAAGAAAAACAAAGAGTAGTGACCATAGTCCTTCACCCTCTCGAAAGATATAACAGTCCTCAACAGTGGGAGTGAGGAGGTGCCCTTACTTAGTGGTGCAGTTCCGGAGGCAGTAAGTCTCAGAAGTCGCAACTTCACCAGGAGTGGAAGAAGAGTTAAAATGCCTTCCCGTCTCTGTTTATGAACATTGTGTTTGATTTGCATCAAAGGTGGGAGGATGTCACGGACAATTACTCTTTACTCCATTACCATAACGAATAGAATATAAAGTGTGATCTCTTCTCCCTCAATAGCATGTAATGAATACGGATCGGGTTGGCACTCGCCGCTACGCAGCGCTACAGTCGATTTGAGATTGTTGATTTCCACATATGTTTATGTGTTTATGTGCGATATATTAAGTATTTAATCGATCGGAGTGTTTTGGTGGTGTTCTGTGCAAACGTTTATTGATATACAAGTGCTTTATTACTTCATAGTATTAATACCTGAAATCCTATTGTAGGAAACATTAACTGAAATGGAATTTAATTTCTTGTCGTGTGTTGACGTTATCTTCGTATGTTAATTTTATTGTTATTTAATGTAGGTAAACAGCAGTTTAGCCCTTACATTTTCATGAGTGCTTAATGTGAGTAGTGAAGATGCCTTGCTGTTTTGTACTGTAAAGACTGTAAAGAGGTCAGACGGTTTTTCAAACAAAGATAAGGAACGTTTTATCAAGTGCAAAGGGGCCATACCAGGGAAGGATAGGGAACTTACCGAAAAGTCCTACATCTGTGATGCTCACTTTTCAGAAGATTTAATTGTTAAATTTGACAAATTTGTGATAGGAAGTAGTACTGTACTTCTCCCAAGAACCAACTGGCGATTGAAAGACTATTCTGTTCCACATATATTTCCTAATTTGCCCAACTATTTGTCCAATATGGTGTAAATAAAAATGCTACCTTTGTGAAGAAAGGGATGAGATTAAAACGACAATGACTTTAAAAACATACCGTAATGCTGAAGGAGGCGTGATCAGTTTTAGGCAATAGCCTACTCTATGAAGGGGTCATGACTATGTCTTCTATGCCTGTTTAGTGTTAAGTTCTTCTGAAATGATGGTAGTTTACTGATTTTGGTGTTTGTGAAGTGAAATTTATGGTTATTATTCAATTTTATAATAATCTACGGTAAAGTTGAAAGTTGCGTTCGTACGTTTTTATTTTATTTTTGCTGTGTTGCAAGACTGTTAGGGGAATATAAAATGTGTAACAATGTGAAGAAATCCTTTCTGATAGCGAGGTTAATTTTTCCGTTCTTTTTTTTTTTTTTTTTCATTTACCGATAGCTGGCAAAACTAATTGCATTTGAACTTGCTCTCTGTCCTCGCTTATTGTCGAAACTGGACTATTACAGTAGACGACTTATTAAATTATAATTGGGCACAGTAAAGTTGAGATGTCGAACTTATTAGCGCCTATGAGGATATCTTGTGGTGTTTTAACATGTAAAACAGGTCGCAAGGTTTTAAAAGTCTCGTAAGCGCCAATGCTAACTTACATCACATATCGGAGCCAGCGCTGCGCTGCGGCGGACCAGGCGTACTAGGCCAGTGATATCACTTCTTATTTTATTCGTTATGCCATTACTTTTGTGTTTCTTGTTGTTGAGAGCTTTGATACACAAGGCAGTGGAAATGTTGTAATGTTGGTTACCAAAATATAAAGTTTTCTTATGAGAAGTCTTGAGCGTTTCATTCAATTTGTTTTATTGGTTATACCTACACCGGGTAGGCGTAGGTCCCTAACACACCGCTTTAGACCAAGACGGTGACTGGCTATCCTACTCATGATCGTGTGTGTTTGTGCTTTTGATGCTTCCAACAAGATCTTCCTTCGTAGGATATTGCATTAATACGGTAGGTATTTACTTCAATACCGTAGTTATTTTGAAGTTTTACTGCCAGGATATGATTTTAATATCTACCCATTCTGATAGTGTTCCTGTTTACAAATTGTGGGCTTTATTGTGATTACTTTGTTAAGTGCAGTATTCTCAATTCAAAATGTTTTAGCCAGATGGCATATCAGAATGATCTTGTGAAGTATTGTGAGTGCTATATGAATGACTTTACATAGCTTAACCCTACTTTCTTGAAACGGAGCTAGGCCTATATGCAGAATGGTTGTGAACTGTTTGCCTTATTGTGTTTCTTTATTCTCTTCTCAGATAATGAGGCACTTCAAGGAAGGCAGCAGATTATTTACTACATTTGTCCAATAGCCTATAGACTGGAGTTGCCCGAATCTGTTGTCCGAACAGTTGTACATTAATCCTATTTCAGCATTTAAAGGTAAGTTACCGTATTGATGAAACTTTGATCTATTAATTTTACACCAGTAGGCCTATATGGGTTGGCTCAGTTGCGATATAGGTTTTGATTAGCAATACACTTACTGTCGACCAAAGTATTATGTGTACTCGAGTTTGAAGGTTGTTTGTGAAGTAACCAATAGACCTACATAAAATCAAATAACATCATCATTTTCGCCGTTCTATTTTACGATAGCCCATGTAGGTTTGGAATTTTTAATTTATATTTTAATATTTTTTGTCGCAGTTGGAACACAAAAAGTGCACGTTTTTAAGCGTGTTTCAACCATGCGTCACATTTAAGAATTATTATCTCAAAAACCCGTCATCAGATCGAATCCAAATTTTAACACAATATACATTGGAATGTTGTATACATGAAATGAAAATCCACAGCCTGCTTCCAGTCTCCGACCGGGTCAGGAATGGAATGAATGAATGAAGCCCCCATCTAGCGGCGAGGATATGAACTGTGCCGACTGCCGAGGCCTGACGCACTCCTCTGGGGCAATGATTAAATGAATGACAAATGAAATGATAGTGGAGAGTGTTGCTGGAATGCAATGTTGACAGGGAAAACCGGAGTACCCGGAAAAAAACCTGCCTGCCTCCGTTTTGTCCAGCACAAATCTCACATGGAGTGACCGGGATTTGAACCACGGACCCAGCGGTGAGAGGCCGGCGTGCTGCCGCCTAAGCCACGGAGGCTTCCCAGGAATGTTGTATACCTGGTTTATTAATTTCAAAGTGTTGCATGTCCAAGAAAAAAAAAAGTTATCATTTTTGTAAGGTAACTTTTTCTCGGCTCGGGGTGGTTGGAAAATGTAGTTCTTAGTTGCGATGTAATCCTTATACATCAAAAAGTTGTGCTGTATGACTGTGAAATACGTAAATTAACTCACTTATTGTGTATCGGTTTGTATTTGTAGGCGGAAATAACACATCGTTCACCACCTACCCGCTCCGGGAAAGCTGTACAGCGTTGCTGTGATGGACCCATCACTTCTGAGCGAGGCACGCCATGATGAGTGATGGCTCTATTTCGGCAACGCTGCACAGCTTTTCCGGGAGCGGGTAGGTGGTGAACGATGTGTTATTTCCGCCTACAAATACAAACCGATATAAAATAAGTGAGTTAATTTACGTATTTCACAGTCATACAGCATAACTTTTTGATGTATAAGGATTACATCGCAACTAAGAACTACATTTTCCAACCACCCCGAGCCGAGAAAAAGTTACCTTACAAAAATGATAACTTTTTTTTCTTGGATACGCAACATTTTGAAATTAATAAACCAGTTATACAACATTCAAATGTATATTGTGTTAAAATTTGGATTCGATCTGATGACGGGTTTTTGAGATAATAATTCTTAAATGTGACGCATGGTTGAAACACGCTTAAAAACGTGCACTTTTTGTGTTCCAACTGCGACAAAAATATTAAAATATAAATTAAAAATTCCAAACCTACATGAGCTAACGTGCAATAGAACGACGAAAATGATGATGTTATTGGATTTTATGTAGGTCTATTGGTTACTTCACAAACAACCTTCAAACTCGAGTGCACATACTACTTTGGTCGACAGTAGTTCATGCCCCACTTTGATAAATTCACATAGTCTATTTATTATTTTTATCGCATGGCTTTTAGTGCCGGGAGTGTCCGAGGACATGTTCGACTCGCCTGAGTCTGTAGCTGCTTCCACCGGACACCCTTAGGGTGAGCTACAAGTTCCGTTCAATTTCAAGTAGTTCCAACTTTCGCCACCAGATATCAATGATACCTAGTGGTGAACGTTGGAACTTTGATAGAGCGTTCTGACGAAATCTAACCTAACAAATTTAGCTTCACACAACTTTAGTCTGTGGAAGGATCTTTTACATGCCATAAATCTATGACATGGGACCGCCGGCTTTACTTCCCCTCTGAAGGAAGGCATACTGAAGGGTTTCTAACGCTCTTAAAAATCCGATGACTTCGGCCGGGTTTGAACCCGCTATCTTGGGCACAACATTTCAGCATGCTACCAACTACCCCGCCGAAGCAGCTACATAGCCTATTGCACCCTGGTATAGCCTACTGTTATATGTGTAAGAAAGTCCTCGAGGCACTGGAATGTGCCCTACTTCTTTTGATAGTGCATGCGACGTGTTCTAATCTGTGAATGGCACACAGTAAGCCTAACGGGGATTATGACACTATTGCAGAGAAATAACCAAGATATACGGGTGACGTTATTAGGAATAGTTGCAGTCTTTGCTTCATTTGGGGCTTTTAGACATAGTGGACATCAGCCTCGTATACTGCTTGATTGTGTGTAATCTGTTGTTTCTAAAGCCTACCCGGCGTTCTCAGATTCTTTTTATCATAATTAATAACAGTTCTAAGTGCAAGAGTTTTATTATAGCCTACATGCTTTCATCTTGGATTACAGAGAATACTACACTTCCTAAGAATGCATACAAAGAGCATTAAAAATAGTTGTTACATCAAGGAACATACTTACAAAAGATATCCCGATATCCAACATACTCCCACCTTCGAGTCAAGACTAAATTCTCAACGACTCGAACTAAAACAACAATTCAGAACACAGTACACGAATCAGTAGCGTAGCCAGGATTGGCCATTAGGGAGGGGGGGGGGGGGGTGGTTGTAGGTACTCAAGCCAAATTCTACAAGCATTTCGTCCCGCGGCGTAGCCGCGCTCGTCAAACGTGCACCATGGCCGCGAGGGCAGGTGTGGTAAGTACGGATATCGTAGGTTCGAATCCCGATGCTGACAGCGGTTATCTGAGTGTGTTCTTCCCAGGGTTTTGCCACACTCCCTACAGGAAATTGCCGGGATAGTACCTCGCTCAAGTCCCGGAGCGTCTACTCCATCCCTGTCCCAGATACATTTACACACACAACTGCAATCACCACAGCAATACAGGTTGCCAGACAGCTTCAACGCACTCCCAACTACATGGGGCTGATGTCCAAGGTGTCTCAAGCCCCTCAAATGAATTAACAACAACTCTACAAGTATTTTCATTTCTCTATGAGATATTATTACACAAGAAAGTTTCATGTATTTTGATCCCGAATTTTTCGAGTAATACAATAAGCTCAAAAGACAAAAACAAATCAGTTCTTTAAAAAATTAAGTTAATTTTTGACTAAAATGTCTCACCTCAATGGTAAATCGAGAACATTCCTGTACCCCTGACAAGAGCAAAATAAACTCAAATATATCTGACGTCTGTGCTATTAACATGAAGACTGCGTATCTCTCAACAAGAGAAATTATTTACAGAGGTCTCAGCAAAAGTGGGCATGTCCTCTCACGATGTATCATGTTGATTTATGAGTTATTCAATACCGGTACTCATTTTCATGTTTATTCAGTTTTTCCAACAAGATCCTGTGCTTTATATTGCAATTAGCCCTGAATGCCTAAACTATCATTTTCGAAGATTTTTGTCACCTACCAAGGTCCTTCTTACCTTACAAATGCTACATGCAGCCGGAAAAAGGTTTTATTGCTTACACTATTCAGGCGACAAATTTCACTCATTCGTAACTGGGAGATAACCGTAATTCGGGGAATTGCTGGACATATACGACGTAATATGAATCAATTAGGCTGACGCTTATCTCATGCTCACGATGTTAATAATGATCCCAAAATTAGTGTTAATGTACCCATAGAATTTTCTAAGTCTTTATTAAATCACGTTATTTTTAATACAAACTTGATTAATTTACATATAACTTCTCTCCCGCCAAGAAAAGAAGAAAAAAAGCTAATATTGTCCCGCTGTGTGCGATTTAAAATTATTTGGTGATAGCCTCAGTTTGAAATAAGCTATAAGTTATTTCGCGAGGGAAAAGTTAGATTGGCAACCCTGGGAGGACGGAGTTGTATTATCACAGTCTAAAATACACAGTCGCGAAGCTCGCTGCGCTACGAAATTGCATCCTCTTTGTAGGTGAAGAGACACTAGCGCTCGCGGCGGCCAGCAAGCTGGCAACTGCCTTGAGCGCGTTATTCGCAGGACAGATGATTTCACTTTTGTAAGGGCTTTTTGAATTTTAACTCACCTGAGTGATTATTTCCATTGTAAACATAAGTCACGTTAAATCACCAACTACTACAGAAAAAAGCCACAATGTGATATATTGTACAGCCCGGGGGGCAGTACCCCCTGAGAACCACCCCGCCATCTTTTACCAAAACCACCCCAACTGGAATCACTATAATTCCAGAACATATCTCTACACAGCAAGCGGCGACCACCTAAGCCTAGGAGGTTAGCCAACAGCTTGCAAAACACACATAAACATTTACACTAACAACTATCTGGGGCAGCTACACTGATGCAATGCTGACCAAGCAGCGCCGAAACGTATAAGAATGGAACCCGGACAGGAGGGATTATCTGTTCTACTCTGTTCTTCGCCTGCCCGACGTCCGTTCCAGCTCTTCACCAGGTGAGATCTAGTTTGTGCTCAGGCTCCTTTATTCTTGTAAACACCTACCCTGACACTTTACAAATTGTACCACATTTATATTTGTTCAAACTCCCCAAGAGGGACATTACATCACATCTACTGGCCAATAAATACATGGTCAGTAAACTACACGCTTGTTACTAATTACACTCCACTTCACATCCTCATACCCCACCTGACCTTCGTCATAATTGCCCCTGACCGTAGAGGCCAGTAATTACATCATCAGGTTTCATTGTACTCAAGCACGCGACTCGACAGCAGAGCGTCGAGTCACTGACTCGGCACATTCATTGGATTGCTCATTCCACTCAGCTGGCAGGCTAGTTTAGCAGCCTGCACTTAGACATTCATCCCCTGACAGATAATTGCATCCTGCAGGGACGCCCCCAATAGATTAAGCAGTCACACCAACACACTACACTAGTAGTCTCTCCCAATTACGGGAAGCTACTCTCATCCGGAAGCACCTTCAAAATTAGCACACTAACACACCGTGTTTTTCCCAACCCCCAACCAAGGGATAAAACAATATTGTACACTTTTAATTCATAGAAACATAAAAAGAATGCTTTGTTTTTATTAGTTCAGTCCTCATAAGTATCCCTAGGTACAGTTGTATGACGTATTTAATGAGTCTTGCGTAAAATTCATAGTCCATAGTCCATAATAGTTATAAATTCATGTATTTGTTTTAGTGATAGTCGCTGGCATCTCTACATAAAACCAAGTCCATGATTCCTGGATGTAATGGGTAATCTCTAAATCCACTGAATGGATTTTGATGCGGATTTCACCATTCAGTAAAGAATTTCTCAAGGAAGGTTTCTGTAGGAATACATTCATTTACGACCAAAGGAAGCCGAGCAGTAACGATTTCAGTGAACCGTGTCGAAGGAAAACCTGCCGTCCGTGCGCCTTTTAAACTTACGCTGGGTAAACCGTTAATAATAGCCATATACTATGAGTGTAAGAATTGGTCAGCATGAAAAGTTCTACAAGGAAGTCCGCGACAGCATATCTTTATCTTTAATACATCGCCAAGTGATTTTACGTTTTAATTTCTTCCAACAATCTCCATTGAGTTCATTCAGTGGAAATTTAAATTACTAGCTTCAGAGCGAGTTTATGAGCTAGCGAGCGAGCTTCGGCCAGCATTAACTGTCGAGTCATGCCGAGTTAAAACTTCAGAGAAGAGTAGACTATAAGGGTTTGGAGTTTCGCTGTTCACCTCGGCTTTTCTGAATTGCGTCTGAGACCTCTCATCCGTGCTCCTTTTAAGCTTACACTGAGTGACTCCTTTAAGATACCATGCAAAGCCGGGGCGGGTTGATAGTATGGGTATAATATAATATCAAATTCTTAACCATATCAAAAGCTAGTTATTGATTTATAACCAGTTCCGTTGTTTGATTGAAAAGCTTTGTAATACTTTCTACTGCATATCCCAATTAATTGTGGTCGTCGGAGCCAACCAGGCTCATTTTGGTTTTGGCCGGGGATTTAAGGCCGGATGCCCTTCCTGACGCCACGTAATTTTTCAGGTGAAAATTTCACCCCACTGTCACCGGGATTGGAACTCCGGCCGTCCGGGTGATTGACGAGCACCTAAGCCACTGCACCATCACGCTCCCCTTGAAGAGCTTTATAATACTAGCCTAAAATCCATAGCTCAAATCTTTCCTTTTAGGATCCTTGCTATGTCGTCTTGCTATTTGAACAGTCTGACTTCCCAGTCGGTCAACACGAATACACCCAATTAGATTGGGCGAGGAGTAACAATTAATTTCCCTGTGTAATCCGTAACACAATAATTATTTATACATTTAATAAAACGCTTCTCATACAACCCCCCCCCCCCCCCCTATGTGAGAAGTGTTTTATTAAGTGTATAAACGATTCATGTATTTTTATTTCAGGCATTAGGAGATAAATAGCCACTGCCCACCAAATCTAATTGGGTACCGTACAATCGTGTTGACCGACTGAAAAGCGATCATATAGGTTACTTAGCAACACTGAAATATTTCTTCTAATATTAGATCTGTTTATTGAACTGCACATCTCCTCTTGTAAAGCACATGTTAAATAAAAGATATAACCTGCTCACATACAGTAAATCCAGCAACAATAACATACACCAACATAGCGCAGTCGGCACATTCTTGCTGGCTGCATGAGAGCATTGTTGTCTGGCGGTAGAAAAATATGAGCCAAGCTTCGCGATCTGTAGGTAGACTGGTTATACGTTGTCATGAAGACGTGTGTAGCCACAAATGGGGACCCGGGCCGTAAGGCGACAACCCTTTTGGACAGTTGTCTCAGTTCCACCATTCTTGACAAGTTCATTGCCTGTTTGAATCTCCTGTGCACAGATTTCCAAAGGATATAGTCGTTAAACTGGTCGGACGAGGACCCCTGAAGCTGTCTTCAATTTCACCAAGCGAACTTCTCCATCGCGTCCTGGAATAAGCTGTTCCACCACAGCTAAAGGCCAATCGATTCGTTACTGGTTGTCAGCTCCAACAAGAACAACTTCTCCTGGTGACAACTTGCGAATCTTATTTTGAACAGCTAAGGCCAACTGACCTAGATATTCATTCCTAAATCATTGGCGAAAGCTGTCTCTTATCCTCTGACGATTTCTGCTCCGTCTGTTAAGGTTGTCTGAATCCATCACATCACAGTCTGTTATACCCATTTCTCTGGTATCTAACAGAAACATATAGGGTGTGATAGGGGCTAAGTCGGTACTATCTTCTGACACATATTATGTCAGCGGTCTGGAGTTCATCACGACTTCGCAGTCACATAGACTGTCTCGAACTCCTCATAGGTCAGCGAAGCTTTACCAAGAGTTTTCCTTAGCAGTTGCTTCAGGAACCTTATCAGGCGCTCTCACCTTCCTCCCCACCATGCTGCTGCGGCAGGATTGAATCGCCAGTCAATTTGATGAACAGTGCTATATTTGATACCTTGTCCCAGTCTAGGTGACTGAAGGCATTGTTTGTCCCAACAAAATTTCCACCATTGTCTGTATATACAATTGAAGGTCTACCTCGCCGAGCAGGCATCCTGAAGTACTCCAAATCACTTCTTTCGGTACCCCTCGTCTTCAATCGAATGACGCCATCGATATCCATAAAGGGGCACAAAGTAGAAAGTTTCTCATCTCTAACTCCACTAAAAGTCTCCCTTTGCACCAATCGTATTAGATACTTCTCTGCTACGTTGAATTCCTTCTGTTGTAGCTCACTTTGACCCGCCACATTTTTTCTTTCTACATGAATTACTGAACCGCAGTATTGAACCCTACGGTATTAGGCTGACTGGTGTCGAACACCTGGATCTCTGGGGTAGATGAGAACAGACTAGAGATGCCAGCGAGAAACGAACACAAGGTCTTTTGAGGGAGTTTAAGCTATAAAAACCCCTAGAGAAAGTACACATTAAATCACTGTTGTGATATAAACAAATTCTGACATTATTTGGTAACATAATGTAGAAAATAATAGCAGAATACGGCAGTATTGGGCTGTAAGATGCATACAATTCTGGACTTAGTGCAGAGAGTTCGAACTCTTGAGAGATTGCAAATGAGCCTGGAATATAGGCGTGGTTTCGTGGCGCCATGCCAGTCACTAGGATCTATTTACGCTGTCTGAGACAAGGCAGGGCAGTAATATATGGGCAAGTGAATCCCCGCCACATAAGAGGAGGTCCAGTGGAGTGAGAAGATGCCAGAATAATTTAATGATTACTCGTGATTGGAATAACTCAGAGACATGAGGATTGCACCTACGTGAATGAATTGCCAGGAGGCTAATTATCAAGCCGTCAAACATTGAAATCGAGGCAGATTTAATATAACGCGCAAGGACACTGGAGGAATGAGTCCAGCGCAATATTCTGACCATGTCTTCGGGGAAGAACCACTGACGCGGCGTGGGGACGCGCTGGCAAAGGCAATTAACATTAATTAATGGGCCGATCGATCCTCGTGCACACAGGCGGATATGTAATCATGACGAGGAGATATTATGTGGTATTATAATAATGTACGTGGAACTGTCCAAGGCTTTGTTATAAGCAGATCATTCGTGTAGACTGTATGTTCAGTCGAAGGACAATTGAAAGGACACTGGAGGAATGAGTCCAGCGCAATATTCTGACCATGTCTTCGGGGAAGAACCACTGACGCGGCGTGGGGACGCGCTGGCAAAGGCAATTAACATTAATTAATGGGCCGATCGATCCTCGTGCACACAGGCGGATATGTAATCAGCGAGGCAAAATGGACCGGGAAAACGTTATTTCAAGACCAGAGGAGCAGGGAGAGAGGATATGAAACTCCAAGGAAATTTTAGACCTACTTTTCGCCTCCAAACAGATATAAGGTCAGTGAAGCGGGCAGTCAAGGTCAGTCGAACCATAGTCTAGTGCGGAGCGCACGTTGCCTGAGTCCAGGAGAGGGACGCACGCACATCATCTTTAGTGTTCAACATAGTAACCATGCAGTATAACGCACTAATTAGAACAATTAATAAGGACAGTCGTGCCATACTTTTATAGTCGACATTAAAAGTGATTACTATTGAGTACGCAGTAAATGTGCAGTGTGGTGTACAAGTTCAGACAATGTCATATTAGGTCAATCGTACCTCATGACGAGGAGATATTATGTGGTATTATAATAATGTACGTGGAACTGTCCAAGGCTTTGTTATAAGCAGATCATTCGTGTAGACTGTATGTTCAGTCGAAGGACAATTGAAAGTGTTAATTGTAAAAGTGCAATGTACAATGGGCGAGCGCAATATATAAGCTATTTGTTAGACATAATAATAGGATGTCGAACTGCGCAGGTATAAACTTTGTTACACGGGTGATGCATTTTCGCAGGGATACCACTGTAATTAATGTTCAGGACGATATGGAAGCATATCTATGCTATATCGGGAATTTTATCAAAGGATAGAAACTGACAGACTGGGGACCGCTAGGAATCATCAGGCAGAGTATCGAGACTTTCGAACGAGATGCGGGATATTCGTGAAGGAAAGATCTTCAACGCCTGCATTTCTGAAATTCTGCAAAGAAGGGTCAACCAATAAGAAGTGTACATAGTGATCGTGTGATTTTTATGGATGGTTATCTAAATGTGTGTAAACTACCAGTGTAATGATTAATGTAAAGTGTTTTTGTGGAGAAGGAAGCATGAAGAAGCAAAGTGCAATGTGTTTTGTAATGCAAAAATTATGTAAAATGTGTGTGGAAAGTGAAATAATGCCTTGCTAACTCGCAAATTATGGCAGGCATTAATGGAGAAAATGTGTGGTCGGAGCCGCCAGATTAGCCAATGTAAGTACCCAAAACCATAATTTTGTAGTGAATATGTAGTCCACTGTATGTTGAGTGATGTCAAAAATTATAGAATATGCCATTAAGAGTCAAATTTGGGAGGTAGAACCTCCAGATATTAATGTTGTGTTGATTTTAGTCAAGTTGAGATGTCTTTGTACATCATTGAGTGGATAAATCGTTACCGCTAACGTAGAAATGGCAATTGAGTTAAATAGAAAGTTAACGTAACGAACACGGATGTTCGGTTAGTGATATATAAATACGGTTACGTTGTGTCGGTATAGGGGAAATTTATGTCAGTAATAATAATAATGAGAATAAATGAATACATATCAGGGAGAATGTTTGTAAGCAAAATATATGCTGATTTGAATAACTGTGGATCCAAGCAGTAGTATTACACGTGATGGGCCAAGCAAAGGAATTTAATATCAGAGTATCTTATGATAATGTAAAGAAATATGCAAGAACACAGGAACTGGAAGGGTTTAATAGTGAATTGAATCGCAGCTTGATGAATAAGCTTATAAGAGTAATTGATAGAGATTATCTCATTAATTAAAGGACGGGATCGTCTCACAATGGTCACGGAAGCCAGGCAGTCTAATCGACGTGTGAAATCTCGTATAGCCAAGGGCATACAGAGAGGTATTATTGCAATCGAGCGTATTTAGTGAAGGAGACCCTAGCTCTGAGTATTGCTATGAAACGTTCCGGGTTCGAATCAAGTGGTGTATGGGAGGATAACAAAGGACACCTCAGCATGACACCTGATATCGACCGAGAACTAGCTATTGTGTGAATAAATTCAGCTCCTGGGAGTGAATTTGGATGGCAGGAAGTTGTGCCTGACCGTGTTCTTTGACAAAAAGATGCCGGCTATTCCAAATCGACATGTGTTTGACGAATCTCGTTTCCTTCATATAAATGTAAATGGACCCGTTGAGGCCAGCTATTAATATCCTAATGATAGGAATAAAGGCTTAAACAATTCCATATTCCGTCTTGCATTCAGTCGAGTTAGGTCATATGTATTATGTGGGTCATTAAGACGGCACTATTGTATTTGAGGCCACGTGCTACTGCTTGGAAAGAAAAGGAAATGGGCGTGAGGGAGGTAACGAGCGACTTGTTACAAGCCCGGCGCGGACCCATTGTATTCTAGAAGGGTCGGGGGAGAGACCATTCTCTACCCAGCCTTGGAGGATGATGTTTAGAGTGGAGAAACTTTGAAACCCTGTTTGTTATAAAAGAATCATTGTAATAGTGTATAATGAATTTGTGTGGTTTGAGACACATTGATAATTAAGAATCATTCTGATAACTGAATACTTGGCAAACTTATGAGATGTTAAAAGTTGCATTTTTACACTGACATTGTCACCTATTTCCGAATGTGGATACCAGATGCCACATGCTATGCCCACGCAAGGGTAGCATAAAATCCCACCCGACACAGCGGTAACGGAATCATTATGAAATTGAACTCAGTACGGCATACAGTGGAACTACAAAAAGGGTAGAATTACAAGTAATAGTGGAGTTGCAAGTAAAATCTGAGGTGCAACTCATAAATTGGTTAATACATGGTAGAGCATTTTGGTGGGAAGAGAAGTACAGAATATAATAGTACGCATAGTGTAAAGTAAAATGTGTTGATAAAAAGTAACTAGATTGTGAAATGAAAGTGATCACAACAGGTGACGTAAGATTGTAAGAACAGTTGTATGTGTATTTTACCAGTGCATCAGCGCACTTGAGAATGAATTTCATGTTAATCTCATGGTAAATAAAATCAATAATCATTTGGATTTGCGAGGATAAAATGCGAATAATAGTGGATTGAAGGGATAAGTTTTGCATTGTTTTGTGTTTTATTGTTGGGATTGTGTTTTTGTTTGTGTGAAGCCATGATTTAGAGCTCAATTAAAGTCTTTAGAATAGAAGTGTGTCTTATTATTGTAGAGTTGATACCTTTTAGTCTCAGATCAAAAATATGCAACTGCTCAGTGGGTGAACGGTACACGCCTGAGGACTGATGCTAGCTGGAGGCAGAAGCATGTTTTCCATGGAAATTATCCACATGGGTACAGTATCCAACCAATAACCCTTACAACTTTCTCATAATCATTGGAGAAATTGTAGAACTGACCCATATCACTACCGTTGCATAGAAGTGCCGAGGTGATAGCTTTCCTACTATCCAGCCTTACCATTTCTTCATCCGGTTCTGGTGCTTCTGAAGGCCACGCTGTCTGTGGCAGCTTCAGCCATGGCGGCCCCTCCCACCGTTTAGAATCCAGAAATTGTTCAGCAGAGCATCCCCGATTAGGAAGATCAGCAGGATTCATATTGCCTGGTACGTGCCTCCAAGCTTCCTTCGCTGTCAGACTCTTGATCTCTTGAACCCTGTTCCATACAAAGACTCCCCAAAGATCTTCCCGCTGTATCCATGTGAGGACGGTAGTCGAGTCAGTCCAGAAGAATACATTTGGATGTACCGTAGTTCTTCCAATTCTTTCTTCAAAGATGCCATTAACCTAGCTCCAATGGTTGCAGCTAACAATTCTAGCCTTGGAATAGTCATTCCTTTGAGCGGTGACGCTCTAGACTTTGCCTGAAACAGCTGTACATGTACACAGGAATTGTATTCCAAGCGTAAGAACACTGTTGCGGCATATGCCAGCGTTCTGGCATCACAAAAGGCATGTACCGAGCACCTTATTACCTTATCGCTAACTCCCATGAGACAACGTGGTATCTTCACATCTTCAAGTACGGGAAGTTCTTGCAACCATAACAAGAATGCATTTCTCACACCATCTGGAACTTCTTCATCTCATTGTCCTTTCATGGCCCAACACTGCTGTAACAAAGGCTTTGGACATAGCGGAACAGGGCACGTGAAGCCAATAGGATCAAACACTCTCTGTGCAATTGACAATATATAATAGTTCTTCTAGTGATCGCATTAATGTGCATAGGCTTGTAGCCACTCACAGCTAGAGTATCGAATTTTCTGTCCCAAATAAGGCCTTGAACAAGAGTAACTGCCTTATTTTCTAGGTTAGAATCTGAATATTCTCAACCTCTAAAGTCAAATTTAGTTTGTGCCAGTTTTCTTATTGCTTCTTCTTGAAAACGGTGCAAGTCCTCAATAGATTGTAAACTGGTTACACAGTTATCCACGTAAAAACTCTTTCTAAGCTTCTCGATGGTAGCTATAAAATACCTCTCATCTCCCGTACGTTCAAGACGTTTCAAATGTAAATCGATCACTGCACCCACCAAGAACAGGCTGCTAGTCACCCCAAACACAACACGTGTATGTCGGAATATTTTCAACTCTCCCTCAATGTCAACCCACAGAAACCTGAGAAGTCCCGGTCCTCTTCACATAAGCTGATTTGCAAGAATGCTTTCTTTATGTCTGCTATTACTCCATTTTGGTAGAGCCTGAAACGAAGAAGTAATGTAGGTATAATTTCAATTAGATCAATGCCTTTCTCTAAACACTGGTTCAGCGAAGGAGAGCCACGCTCACTAGACGAAGCATCGAAAACAGGTCGAACTCGCGTTGTACTGTTTTCTTAAAAAATGGGTCGATGAGGTAAATAGTGCCCTTCATCCCACTGTGACACAGGTACTTCTGCAATGATTCCTTCTTGTGTGCAGTCCTTCAGAACTTCATCATATATTTCTTTGGAATCACTTTCTTTCAGCTTCTTGATGTTCCATTCTTCTCTTCCCCAAATTGAAGTTTCTTGGAACTGGTGGGTGTCCTTCAATCCATGGCAACCTCACTTCATAGCGTCCCTCTTAATTTGTCCTAACAGTATCCAAAAAGTAATCATGAGCTGCCTGTTCTCTCTCTTCTCTATTCTTCCTTGCACCTGGATCTTGAATACCAAGTGCATCCAGCTCCCAGAGTTTGCTTACAGATTCGGTATGAACAAACATTGAAAGTGCTGTCATAGAATTATATTTGGGCCCCTTTATCTTTCCTGTGACAATCCATCCCAGATAAGTCTCAATTGCAACAAGCCCACATTACTCAAATATAAACTGAATATCTTTTATAAGGGTGGTGATCAAACCTTCTATTTCACTCAATGATACCGAGTCCGAATCCGCTCATGTCTTCGATATTCTCTGAGAGAATGCTTACTCTTTGTGCCCGCATGAGTAGAACACACTCTGAAGCTTCCTCATGATTGTAACGCTATTTTGACTTCGCCAAGGACAGCTTACTTTCTTCCTGAATATATTTTACATGCAATTTTGCTACTGCATATCTCAGGAACTTATTTATTTACCACTTTATTGTGCCTTTGAAAATGGTAAATCATAATTAAGGTAAAGGTATTTGCACCGCGGATATGCGGATTTCATATAAGTGAACACTCAACGACTTACAATTTCTTTGGAACCCGGGAAGGAGTTCCTGATGAAGTCACACCGTTTTGAGAGTCCGCTTAGGCTGGACGTGTTTGCATCGAAGTCTGTCACATTTGACGAGGACCACATTTTGTGTGCTAAACGCACCGTGAAGTTATCTACAGCCATCGTGCTGATGGATCGATTATTAGTCTACGATTTGTACATCTTTAAGCCGTGTCAGGCTGGTGAAATTATATTTTTCACGTGAAACTGTTATTCAAGTGAATTCTCAATTTTTCCACGTGATGGCCGTGATCTTAAAGTGATTTTTAGTGTTTGAAACAGTTGTAAATTCAGTGAGAGAGATAGCACCTGAATATCTTAGAGTCAGTGGCAGGAAAAATTAAGGCAAGTTTTTGCTATTACCTGCACATGTTTAGTCAGTGCTTCACTTTTGTACAGTTTAACATTCATTAACTTCTGTGAAAATCATCGATTTATTGTCACCATGTCGTGTGATACCAGCCACGTGTTAATCATTCTTCACCTTATACACGTGATGTTCATCATGGAGTAGATCCCCACTATGAGGGAGACGCCTACGGAATAACTACCATGAACAGGAAAGTCCAGCAGAACTGCCATGGATAAGCCATGTAACGAGGAGGACAAGGAGGACAGGCCAGGGTCTAGGACCTTGCTTTTGGAGCCTAATAATCCCTCCACAGGAATGGAGACGAAATACCCCTCTCATCCTGGAAATAGGGAGGTGAACAACGAAGTTATGTTACCGTGAGTCCTGTATCCTCAATTTTGAACAAGGTTTGTCCAGGTAGATGTAAATTTGAGTAACTATTTGAGCCGAAACTGATAGCGACCACACAGGCAGGGCTATTGTAAGATTATGTCTTTCTTTCTGGTACTGGGACAGTCTTTAGTTAGTCACCCTATACCGTATCTAATACGGGGATGCACATGTACAGTTTGTGATTTTCAGTGTTTAAAACCTCAGCCATATGAGAGCTGAACCTTTCGTGTCAGATAACTGACATCTTTACCATGAAGATGAGATCTTTTTTTGTATTTTAGTATGGATTAGTTAGCATTTTGTGGCTACATTTTACCACAATAGTTCCGAGTGGGAACGGACACATGTCTAGTAAAACTGACTTGACCTGGACATGAAACCAGGAGTGTAAGATCGTATCATTTCAACCAGCACAGAAGGATCAGGTGTTGTTTATAATTTTTGATGAGTGCTAAGCTATGAGCACGTAACATGAAGTTTGAAACGAGTAGGGAGCCACTTAAACATCTCCCATTTCAAAGCAGTTAGACTGCGTGTGCATAGTCTTCGTTTTTAGTGTATTTGCAATTGTTAGAACGTTATATCATTAGACAGGGCAGTTTTTTTTTTTGTGAAAGACACTATTCAGGAATAAAGAACAATTTTTAACAGATCTACGGAACACTGTAGGACTACAGAAAGTGTTTTCCGTGAGATTGAAAGTGCACGGTTTTGATAAATAATGTAGTGTGAACGAGCCACGCCACAATGAATGAGTTAGGAACTGGTGTGTTGCACCCAGCAGAGGGCAGGCAAGCGAACTGTTTATTTTCGCCCAGCATTCAATGCGAGACTCACTTCATTGATTACCTCGTTTTTCATGATACAATCCTTATAATCTTGAAAACGTATACAATTTTTGACAACGCCTCTGCTAATACCTTTAATCTTTTTTTTATTTCTATGCCATTTATGTACAAAGCATTTTAGCTCTAAGTCCAACAAATGCTTTAATAATACGTCCACAAGCCTCGTCTTTAAATTTTCCAAAGTTTTCTTGTTTGATGAAGAGTAACATATGTGATTAGTAGGATAATCAGATGTGTCCAGGTGTTCTAGAACATTCAACTTGTCTTGATAAACATTTGGGTGTTAACCAAATAAATAAACGAGTCCGTATCCATATACATTAGTTTAAGATTTTTGATTCCATAACAGGGTAGCAGGACATCATAGTGTTGGGAATACATAAGAGTTTTTGAAATATCCAGTATACACATTCCAATATATATAGGCTTATTGAATACAATGTTACGTTTAGCCATGTGGAAAGCAGCTAGGTTAGGACCATAAATTGTTCTATCGATAATGTTGGTTTAGCTATTAGCTTTTCAGCCTTTTTGCTGTCAGTTACAAGACGTATATCTATTCTTTTACAATATTTTCCATTGTTTTTCCAAAGATTGCATTGTTAAATAATTTGTACAGATTTTTTCTCAAAATCATTTTTGACTTGTTTTCGAACGTTGTTATTAAAATCAACGTATGCCTTTAGCAAAGGTCTCTGTTGAAACTTGAACACACGACGAATTTTTATCAATTTAACCCATGATTCACAGCCTGTTTAAGTGACATGTAATGATCAACGTATCGCCTTCGATTTCCAAGATGAGGAATTATTTTTTTGGGAGGCGAATCCTTAGGTTGTATGCACTCTGGTAGGAAAGGTAAATCGTTGTGTAGATCATGAAGGTCAGATGGATAATCGACATCAACATCTAGAAAGTATCCAACAGGGTCGTCTTCCTTGAGCGTTTCTAGGTCAACCCACTGAAATGCACCGTAAGGAAGGGAGTGGCTCATAGCCCACACGTATTGGTTGTTGGCATCATCATAGGTAATAAACTGCGATGGTTTCTCGGAATCATATGTTTCCATGTATTTATTACCGATGAGACACCTGACATATTCCTCCACGTATTCCAGACTCTATTAAAAGAATCTGACCGTAATCCTGTAGCAATTCCAGTTCAATTCCAGTGTAAAGGAGCATTGCCTCGAAACTTAAACCAGCTGAAGTAAAAAAGTGTGCAGCATCCACTCGGTGTGTTTCTAGTGTTTTGTTTCTAAACGTTTCAAAGCTGTTTTCGAACATCTTATGGTAGCAAGACTCAGTCTCATACAAGTTTTCCAGTATTCCACTGTCATACAACAAAATTAATTTATCAACGATATAATCAAGGGTTGTGAGAGCTGATTTAGGTGAAGGTATAGGGTATTGAAATGACTGTCCATCATCACTACTGTACAGGAAATGTGTGCTCAATTACATAAATATCAGGAGCTGGGAGGAGAAAGGGCGAATCGGCAAATACGATTACACACAACAGTCGCCCTTTCAGCTAAGAGGAGAAAGGTCGAATATTGCATTTATTGAGACAGGGCGAATCAGCAATAAGATTACATGCACTATTCACCCTTTCTCCTCCCAGCTCCTGATATGTCACTTGAGTCGTTATTTCTTGTCCATTCAACGACGGCAATAATCATTGCTCAACTGCTACTGAAAGAGGCGCATAAGGTGTTTAACTGTTACCGAGACGCACACAGGCGTATACATTGACATCATTTCACTGTTGCCAAAGTATGATACACAGAATACACGACACAAGTCATGCATAGCAAGCTAAGCGAGAGACTATTAGAAGGTTTCCCATTTCGTCTCCAGGGATGGTACCTAACGTAAGGCCACGGTCGCCTCCTTCCATCTTCCTTGCCTATCCCTCCCAATCTTCCCTTCCCATACCTAAGGCCCCTGTTCGCTTTGCAGGTGAGGTGCTCGTCCCACCTCCCCAGTTATATCTCCTGAGCCGTTGTTTCAAGCTCCAGGACACTGCCCTGGAGCCGGTAAAGGTGAGTCCGAAGGAATAGCCAACCCTGGAGGGGGAACCACCTAAAAAAAAAAAGTAGGCCTACCGTATGTGCGGAGTTGGCAATATTGTATTTGCTCCATAATTCACGCGTATTATGGAGGGGATGGGGATGGTGGCCGGGTTATAGACAGCGGAGGAAAGATCTATTACCATAGCATTAATCCACAATTCTTTTATTTATTTAGCATATGGCGTTTTTGCTGGGTGTGTTCAATGACATGTTTGGCTCGCCAGAGTTTGTAGCTGCTTATATGCACCTATGTACCGTCGTGTGTGGATGAGATGACATGAATGAAGATGAATAAGCAAGTTCAATTTCAAGTAGTTCCAATTTTGGCTACCAGATGCCACTGACACCTGGTAACGAAAATTGGAACTTGATAAGAGTGCTTCTCACGAAATATAACCTACGAATTTCGCTACACACTACCAAATGTATGAACTGCAGCTTCATGACCGAAAACCACGAGGTCGACCAAGAATGAGATATTCAGACATGGTGAGAAATGACATCCAACAATTGGGTCAGGACTTGGACAGCATTGAAGAAGAAGAAGCAGTACAGGGACAGAAATTGGTGGAGGGGCCTCATCGCCGATCTAATAGATGGGACGACGTGGGATAGTATGTATGTATACGTACTACCAAATGTAGTGGTAGGTTCTTTTTCATGCCATAAATCTAGCATCTAGCTTGCCGGCTTTATTTCCCCTCCGAAGGAAGGTATGCTGAAGGATTTTAACGCTCTTAAAAGATCAGACTTCGGCCGGGTTTGAAACCGCGATCTTGGGCATAGCAGTTCAGCATGCTACCGACTACACCATCGAAGCCACTGATTCACAATTATTATGCATTATTACAAAAGGTATTTAGGCTAATTTAAGTAGTTTTGTAGAAGGTTCACCACTATTGAAATGTTACCATTTTGCGCGCTTTATTTGTTTGTTTGTTGCCATATTAGTAATATTAATCGTCATGGACGCTGAAGACTGCTATCGGAGATTATGCCGAGGTCTACGGGGTTACAGTTGCCAACTTCCTCATCGGCGGCACCAGCTTCCATCATCATGCGCTGGTGGTCCGTATTGATGAAGACGTGATCCTCGGGACGGACGTTATGACGCGGCTAGGCTTTTCGCTAGACCTAAATAGAAGAGGAGGCAATCCTTCAGCATGGGAAGAATTTAACAGCACGTTTGCTTTTGGATGAAGACATCTCCTCATTTCCTTACCTATCTGCCTTTCCTGGCCCTACTTCTTTCCAAGTCCCTCAATTCTTATTCCTCGGGGCTTAGAGCAATTCCTTTCCCTGTATTTTATTTCCCTTATTCCTCTCTTATAGCCCGTGTTAGTTGCAGTTATTTTTTAGTTCTAGTGTTCATTTCATCATTTTTAATTTTGAACTAATCCAATAGGGGCCTATATCCTCGATGTTAGGCCCCCTTAAAACACCACTTAAATTATCTATCCCATATAACATATGGCAATACATTTATTCTTCTATTTTCATTACAACTGTGATTTTTGAAATTTGAAATTGATTAACAGTTAAAATACCATTTCTTATCACAAGTCGCCATTTTGTTTCTTAGAAATACCATACATTCATAGAATCTCATCCATTTTCTTTCTAATATGTACCTCCTTTCATAAATGAAAAAATGAAAATCCACAGCCTGCTTCCAGTCTCCGACCGGGTCAGGAATGGAATGAATGAAGCCCCCATCTAGCAGCGAGGATGTAAACTGTGCCGACTGCCGAAGCCTGTCGCACTCCTCTGGGGCAATGATTAAATGAATGACAGATGAAATGAAATGATAGTGGAGAGTGTTGCTGGAATGAAATTTTGACAGGGGAAGACCGGAGTACCCGGAGAAAAACCTGTCTGCCTCAGTTTCGTCCAGCACAGATCTCGCATGGAGTGACCGGGATTTGAACCACGGACCCAGCGGTGAGAGGCCGGTGTGCTGCCTCCTAAGCCACGGAGGCTCCTACCTCCTTTCAAAAATAATGTTAATTATTGCTCTATTCATTATTTATCTATGATTTATTTATTGCTATATATTTGTTCAATTAGTTATTAATTAATTCAATTAATTTATAATGTATTTATTTATTTATTGTACTTATGTATAATGCTAGCTAACGAACTCGTTTCATTCCTGCAAGAATCCTTTAATATTAATAAATCTGCTCTCTTAATACGAACAGCACCCTCAAGCCTCAAGAACAACTGATTAAGTCTACTCGTATGCTTTGATAATAATAATAATAATAATAATAATAATATCGTATGGCCTCGGGTGCCAGGTGCAAACTTTGTTACTTGACACCCAGAGGGTAGCTTGCATGTCGAATTTCGTTGTTCCTTGAAGCACTATGAAAGTCAAGGAGGTTAGATATAGCGCTTCCTAGTAAAGAAATGAGGAACTTTGTGTTTGCGGAAACTCCCGAGATTAATTTTGCCATTATGAACACTGCCTACTGTATTCAAATGGGTTCTTTGACATGCCAACATCGTATGACATGGGTGTCGTAATCTTTGCCGCCTTTCAAAAATCACTCGCCACAGCCAGGGAAAATGAGGACAAATGGAATCTCAATGCAAGGAGTAGCAATAACTCTAGAAGTGGTCTTTAAAACAATGAAACAATTTATTTTTTATTTTTTAAGTTCAGCAGTAGGCTAACAACAGTTAACAACATATTTGGTAGAATAAGCACTTTGGCATATTACATAATACTGTTTACATTTCTAGTTTACAGAAGAAAAAACACACAAGAAATGGCAGTGAATATGCAAACAATGAGTTTGCAACAAACAAATAATAAGTTAATACAATATGGTCTCGGCGAACGTGGTGAAGATCTTTTGAGCTACAGCCATTTATTACTCTCCAGTTTCGATGTTCCGTTTTGCAGTGCCAACTAACAGAGAAACCGGAACTATTAGGCTGTGGCTAAGATTTAAGTGAATTTGTCTTGTTCTTGTTATCGAATGCAATAAGATCTTTTTTGACTAACATTGTGATTGTGTGCCATGGATTATTTTTTAACAACCTTTAAAAATCCGACTTCCTTCACTGGGGATTAAACCCCTAATCTTGAGCCAGGAACAGCTTTCATACTTCTTCCAATTAACTCAAAAATTCTCACATTTGCACAGTTGGTACAGCAAATATCTTTTAAAAGTACCTTTTATTGAAATTAAATCCCCTCAGTAGCAGTTTCATTTGAAGGGCTTAGACATTGTGGTCATTTGTCTGATAACCTGTGTTATTGTGATGTGACACGACATGCGATACCTTAGCAGTGCATGTATTTGTAATACAGGTGAGGATTGGGAAGGAGGTGGATGTTGCCTTAAGTAAGGAACTGTCCCTGCATTTACCTGGAGTAGAATTGGCAAACCATGGAAAACCACTTCCAGGATGGATAGTTGTAACCCGTTCCAGCTGTCAGACCAGTTCTTATCCACTTAAATTATGCCTGTGGTAACTTCAAATTATATAGTTAACCAAAAATAAAATGTGACATAGTGTGAAATGATAAAATTATAATTTGAAGGATATTGACTACAGTAATTTGTATAAAATTTGCCGATATATTCTCTTATCTATATTTCCTGCATCTAGCTTGTCTTGTCTGCAAAAGTATGTTTCAGCACAGAACTCCACATTGCATTAAGTAATGGGAGATTTAATTTTAATTTAAGGTACTTTTGAAAAGATTCTCGCTGTACCAACTGTGCAAAAGTGAGAATTTTTAAATTAAGTCTGTGCTTAGGAAAACTAGCATGTTAATAGCTCCCTTATAATACCTCTCTTATTTGTGACCACATTAATGATTTTACAATCAAATACACTCTCTTCAGGACCACTTGCTGAACAGAAAGCATGTTATCTCACTTTTGGAAGCCATGGATATTACAAAGGTGTGCAAATTATTAGGACACAATGCCAAAATTACATTCATACTTTCCATGATTTAATGCACTAAATCCATTTCCAAGGTGCTGAAGTTATTTTAAAATATTTAAAATAAATAATTACATTTTATTTTAGGAAATTTATAGTAAAATTATTTTATAGAATTTCCACTAAGAGAGGGGCCTAGTTAATGCAAAATGCCACAAGCTTTGATTACTATATTCTACTTTTCATATGAATTTAAAGCTGAGCAATTCAAAGTCCTTAATACTGATCATCCATTCTTGAACCATGGATTGAAATCACCCGTTTTATAGGGCACATTCCTAAGTCAATGAAACAAGAGAAAACAGACCCAGCTCAGTTATCCCTCGGAATACGCAATTCTAAAAATTTTTAGCCGCAATTCCTTATGGGAAAAGTTATAAGTCTACAGGGGAGAAATCTTGACTAAGTAGGATGATAAAAGATGTCATCTGTTGTTCAATAAATAGTTTTGAATTAAATTCTGACTGATTTAAATTATTTGATTCTAATAATTTGCACTCCTCTGTAATTAAAAACATTCTTTTTTTTGTACAAAAATATGAAAGGAAAATGTTTGAAAGAGAGACACATACACTAACAGTTGCCATTGCTCATCATTAATATGCATGAAACATGCAAATGCAAAGTTTAGATAAGCTGGGCCAATTCATTACAATACCAGTATGTATTTGTGTAATTCTCATTCCTAGAAACAAGGGTCATTTATGACCATTTATTATTTTATGCCATCATTAACCTTGAGATGATATAAACTTTTTTCTGCAAAATGAGTATAGGTACTTAATTCAACTGCCATTCTTTAATTTCACAAATTTAGTGGTGAAATTATAAAATCAAGATGAGAACTTTTGGAGAACATGTACAGTGTCCAAAAGAGTATTGCATATTGTGATTTAGTGACCGGTTTATTTTTCTATGTGTATGTAATCACATTATACACAATAAACACAAAAGCTGCTGTGCAAAAGAGACAGCATTCGAGTGTGGCGAAGAGTGGGCGAGATTTCACGAGCCCTTCATCCAGGAACATCACCAACAGCAAGGAGGTTCAGGCATGTTTTGGGGGTGAAATCATGTTTGGTCGACATAAGTCTCTAATTCCTATCCACGATAACATGAATGGACTGGTGTACAGAGACAACATCCTTGAACCTGTAGTTACAGGATTCTTTGCCACAATTGTTGAGGGCTTTACACTAGTGGATGATAATGCTCGTGCCCATCGAGCTAGAGTGGTCAATCAGTTCCTTCAGATGCGTGGCATACAGAGAATCAGGGGCGGATCTAGGTCAGGGCGAGGAGGGCGACTGCCCAGGCCCCGCGTTCTGGGGGCCTCGCACCATGGATTTTTTGAAATTTAATTAATTAATTATTTTTTTCAAACTTTTCACACTAATTTATAATTCTTTATTTTTTATTTCTTAGTGCAGCTATGACCTCCCTTGACCTTATAGCAAGTTTAGATTTCAGTGAAATAATAGAAGACTTCAGCCGGAAAAAAAGTGGCAAAGTAGTCTAATATTTCATCGTTTCATAATCTTCTTCAAGGGGACTTAAAAGTTTTTTTTTATTATTAAAAAATGTACTGTAGTGTATTCAAAATATTGTAACTATTCTTTAATTTTTATTACAAAACTAATTTCCATTTGATTTGATATTTTTTTAATTTCCTATTGTTGAGGCCCCCCCCCCCCACCTTATCATATCGCACAGGGCCCCGCAAGGCCTGGATCCGCCACTGCAGAGAATGGAGTGGTCTGCCTATTTTGCGGTCATGAACTGTATTGAAAACTCATGGAAAGAGCTGAAGAGGGTAATTTCGCACCGCCCCAATCCTCCAACAAACAAACAGCAACTGATTGAAGCTGCTGTCCAAGAGTGGGATAATCTGCCCCAACCACATTAGATTCGTTGGTACTCAGTATGCCTAGTTGTCTGCAAGCATGCTTTAGTGCTCAGGTGGCCATACACAGTGTTGATATGTCCCAACATGAATAGGAGGGGAGGTTTGTGTGTCAGTCCCACATTATCACTTTTGTTACTCGATTTGTATTTCAGTCTCTTTTGCAGAGCAGATTATGTGTTTTTCTTTGTATGTACCTCATATTGTGTATAATGTGATTACATGCATATAGAAAATTAAACGAGTCACTAAATCGCAATATGCAAATTTTTTAGCACTGTAAAAATTTGCAATTCTCCAAGAGTGACCACATCTGATTGATCCGAGTACTAACCAGAAGGTCAAGAAAGTTGCATGGGAATACAGTTTTCCAGTTTTCACCCAGACCTAAAAATTGTTGTTTTTTTTGCTCATTTTCTCCAAAATCACCCATCTGATTCACAAAATGTTTTCGCTGCAATTGAGAGGGATGAACATGTTGTACCCTAGATAGAGTAAATTTACTGGCACATTTAAGTTGCCCTTCAGGGCAAAATTCTGGTATGCAGGTGCCTCAACAGCTGCAACAGTTAAAAAAGGGACGTTAAAACCATAAAAAGCTTATGGGAAAATTTTGCATGGAGTTTTATGAACCTTTTGCAATTATTCATGAAGGTGAGAACAGCATATAGACACTGTACTGTATCTTCAAAGAATATGATATTTGAAGTAGATAACCAAGATTCCTAGGCCTAACACTCTACAGTAGCCTACATCTTATGTTACAAAGAACACATCTTAAGTAGCCTAATGAACACAAGTTATCTGAACACATTTTACCTTCAAAATTGATTTTAGCTTTATTTAGCAATTAGTGGTACAGAGGTTCTTGCTCAGGTCTAATGATAGCAACAACCTTGTTTCAGATTTCTGATTAACTTTGGAAACTAGCCTGTCATAACCTAAACTAATGTTAAATGGATGTATTAGAAATATGGATGCAACTGGGCTTCTTAACCATCATATACCACAGTCATCAATACAGTAAAATTGGATTTTATTAATAAATAATAACACACTTTGTGTTTTAACCCTTGTAGGAGGGGTTGAGAAATATGGTATGGTACGGTACTATAGAACGATTTCTAAAGCAGTGCAGTGCATTACAGTACAATATAATAATGTTTAATGTAGGCCTACTCATTCACAGAGAAACAATCTATTTAGATGGGATATAAATTAAGAAAGAGACTTTCTACAAATCATTTTTAGAATGTACGAAGAAATGTACGAGGGTAATTCCAAAAGTAAGGTCCGATTTGCCATAAATATTTAAAAGCGGCGCCAAGGGCAAAACACGCATGCACGCCGACTCCTGGCATGCCCCGCCAGTAGCGTTCTTACTGTGTGCTGTTGATAGTGTCAGTTCACAATGTTTAAGACAATTAATCAGCCCGCCGATTGTGAAGTAAGGGCAGTGATACGGTTTCTGTCTGCAAGAAACATTTCTGCGGCAGAAATTCATCGGCAGATTACTGAAGTGTACGGTCCTAACATAATGAGTGACAGTAAAGTGCGCAAGTGGGTGCGAGCCTTTAATGAAGGACGGGAAAATGTGCACGATGAAGCCCGCTCTGGCAGACCATCAGTGATTTCAGAAGAGTTGGTTCATGCGGTTGACGACAAAATTCGTGAAGATTGAACTTCGAGGTGCAATCCAGAATAAGCGACGTGGTCTTTTGTCGTCTCGAGTGGTGGTGTTGCATGACGATGCCAGACCCCATACTGCGAATGACACGCAAACTCTAATCAAAAAATTTGGATGGGAACAGCTGGACCACCCACCGTACAGTCCGGACTTGGCGCCAAGTGATTTCCACCTGTTCCACTACCTAAAGGAGTTTCTTGGCGGCAAGCGCTTCGACACAGATGATGAAGTGAAAGAAGCTGTTAAAGACTGGTTAGCCTCGCAGGCGGCCGAGTTCTACGACTTAGGCATTCGAAAGCTTGTGGAACAATGTGACAAATGTGTAAATAAGTATGGAAATTATGTATAAAAATAGAGAAAGACTTAAGGAATGTCAATAAAACAATTGTTTTGGTAACAATTTTGATTTTGGATTTTTTTTAAAACCGGACCTTAGTTCTAAATAGCCCTCGTACATGCAAAAAATATATACCAGTATATGAAACAATGAATTTAAAAAAATACAGCAGCGTAGGCTATATAGCAAGGTGCACAAACTTCGGAAATATTTGCAAATTTTCTAATGCTTAAAACCACAACTACCGGTACTCATAAGCTTATGTTTATGTCCCTCCCAGGACATCTTATATTTTATAAGGCAGTCCAAGGAAAATACACTAACAGCCTTTTGAAGATACAAAATTTGAGTGACCTAGTATTGACTGTGTATTTGGCTTATTGGTTCTTCCAACTTTGGATGAACTGTGAAACATCCAATTTAACATGTCATTTCAAATCTTCATGAGGGATTTAATTAAAGAAAACAAAATCTGGCATCAACATAATTTTCTACTTATTCATCATTTTATTCCTTATAACCATAATTTGTAAGTTAAGTTTCTGCACCTAATTATATATTGTATTTTTGATACGGTACCGTATATATTCTATAGCAATATTTGTATAACTTATTTTAAAAATTATTTTTGTTTGTCATATAATTTATCAATCTAACTGGCAAATTAAATGAAAAAAGAAATCTTGTGGGATGGATATTGGTTTTGAAACCACTCCTGAATTGTTTTATTTAATTAATTCATTTTATTTTTCTGACCACTGAAGGAGCAAATTATAGGAGGTAAAAGATGGGAGACATAGTTAATAGAAAACAATATTAATGGCTGCATTTTATATTTACTGGCTTTGTATTGATACTGTTCAAACATGTCTCTTCTTTTACTAGAACCAACTGTGTGTAGGCCTACTAACCACTGCACTAGTTTTAACGCCTGGATTTGAGACCCAGTAGCATCTGAATTTTCAAACACTGACATTTAAGACTAAATTAATTATTTAGGTTTTGTGTATACATTATGTGGCTGATTTTCTCACATAATGTATACAAGCAGTTTAAATCTGGGTAGTGATACTTCGTTTATGTGCAGATCTTGTTCCATTTAAGAATACTACGGCAATCAATACGCCCTTAAAAATTGCTGTTGTAATCCCTTAGTAGAGTATAAAATGTACAACATAGTAAAAGAAACACTAGTTGCTAAATAATAGATGACAAGAAAGCAAATTTGAAGTTATAAATTACAAAACTTGCCTGTAGGCTATAATAGTTTGGAAGTTTTTTTAGTGTTCCTTATTGACAATTGATATTAGCTATGAATACTATATTATTCCAATTACTGGGACATTAAAATCACCTGAAAAAAATTATATATGATTAAAATATATAGTCTCTTAAGAAGCAACACTGTTGGCACGTCTGACACTGCTCCTCTTTTCCTATAGTTTCCTTATGATTAGTCACGTCTCGCAGCCGTACGTGGATGCGCCGTCCAACCGAACAAATCATAGTAGGTTCATTTTCCTGTAATAATAATAATAATAATAATAATAATAATAATATCGCATGGCCTCGGGTGCCAGGTGCAAGCTTTGTAATTTGACACACAGAGGGTAGCTGGCATGTCGAATTTAGTTGTTCCTTGAATCACTATGAAATTCAAGGAGGTTAGATATCTAAGCTCCTTGAACACTATAGCACTTTCTAGTGGAGAAATTAGGAACTTTGTGTTGGCGGAAACTCCCGAGATTAATTTTGCCATTATGAACACGGCTTACTGAATTCAAATGGGTTCTTTGACATGCCAACATCGTATGACATGCGTGTCTTATTTTCGCCGCCTTTCAAAAAAATCGCTTACCACGGTCAGGAGCGAACCTGCAATCTTGGGGTTAGTAGACCGACAAGCTAGCCACTCACCCACCGTGGCAAGCTTCATTTTCCTGAGTATTAGCATAAATAAAAATAAATCAAAAATCTTAGATAATGGTAACAACCATGTTAATTTGTCCTTATACAGTAAAATCTACCTAAATCTGACCCTTTGTATACCGGAAACCTGGACAAACGGAAAAACAAAATTTTTAAAATGACACTGTAAACCGGGGAACTGCATAACGCGGATATGGAAAGAAATTCCAGAGCTAAAGGTGTAAAAAAACTGACTAAGATGGATTATCTTATCCATAATACTGTACAAAGCTATGTACTAAATTTTGAGCACGACTGTACTTGCACCAAACTTCTAGGAAACAATAACTAATTTTTCCTTAAGGATGCAGCAGGTATTTTACATTTCACAACATCTGTAGGTGAATGGGATGTACTGTTACTTCCTCCAACCCTCTTGTAATACACACAGTTTCCTTCTGACAAAGGAGAGAAGAAGTATGAGTAGAAGAAAACAGTGAACTTGAGTGATCATTAAACGTGTACTTTTTACTGTGTACTGCATTTATTTATGTACTCTAATTCAGTGACGATTTTGATAATTGACTTGCCACGACTGAAGACATTCAAAGTGCAGCCGATATTGTTGCCGAAAACAGCAGGTGCGAAGCCGTGCAAGAAATGGGCGACGATGACGACGATGAAGGCAACGAAAGGGAGCTAAAAATACACACTTTTGGAGAAGAACTATCTATTGTGAGTGACCTTCAGGCTTCCAGGAATGTTCCTGAACTCCTGGGGTCAATTCAGAATGCAAAGGAGATCATACAACATTCTCTTGTAAAGAAGTTGCGACAATTCACTTTGAAAGACATGCGAATACAAAGAAACGAGCAGAGAAACTGAATTTTTTCTTGAAAATATAGTTTAATACATATGAACCTATTTTCCATTTTATTTACAAACCTATATTTTAAATTATTATTTCATTGTAATCCTATGCGATAATGCAGTATTTCTTTGTCGTGTATTTTGTCTTATTACAACTCAACACTTTGTAAAACGGAAGCCTGTGAAAACTGAAAAATGAATCTAGAACGATTTAGTTCTGCTTTAGGCACGTTTTACTGTACATCGTTTTTCATCAAATGTTGCCATCAGACTATTGGTGTGTATTTTATTCTAAAATTTTAAGTCTAACTGAGTGTTCATTAGTACTACTAACCGATATAGACTAGTAATAGAATATAAGAATAGTAATAGAATTTTATACTGATTGTATCACATTATGCAAATAACTTTTACACATTTTAAAATAGTATAATTGATCTGCCAAACACACATTACTGTACAAATTCTCTGTACAGGCCTACGGCTCTTTGGAATTAATTGAATCATTAGAACGTGCATAAATAAAAAGAGACAAGTCAGTCTGAAAGACTGGACTTTCATTTTAAATGCTACAAATGCTTCGCTCGAAGCCAAAGACTCTTGACATGTTAGATGATCAAGAAACAATCAGAACGCTAGAAAGTTACAAGTCATGCGGGAGCTGGAGCGCGCGGTGAAAGGAAGGAGCTGGCTGGATGACGTCATGCTCACCGTGTCGTTGCCGTCTCGTAACGCCAGAGCTCACCAGTGAACTCAGTACACATGCACCAAGTGGTACTATGACGTCACACACCTCGGTGCATTCTCGGTACATTTCGTGACATCGCCGTAACGTAACGACGAAGTCTACTAGATCATTTAAAATGATGAAAGTATCAGATTGAGGGAGTCTGGAGGATTCTCCCAAAAGAAACTGTATATCGTGAGATTGA
Source organism: Meconema thalassinum (assembly GCA_946902985.2). Classification (NCBI taxonomy): domain Eukaryota; kingdom Metazoa; phylum Arthropoda; class Insecta; order Orthoptera; family Tettigoniidae; genus Meconema; species Meconema thalassinum. The sequence goes on along the minus strand of OX336392.1, from coordinate 296,519,469 downwards.
TCCCATCACCAGCCCAATGAAAAAGAAAAGAACTTCATATTTTTTTCACTTCTTACGGCTTCCAGAAAACAGAATTGTACGCCAACTAGTGATGAGAAATCTAGGAAAGAAAACTGGAGGAAAATGGATCCAAGAAATCCAACAAGATCTCAAAGCAGTTGACTCAAGATAACAGACGGTGAGGAGAAAAATGAAATTAATACCATTCTTAAAACTCACAAATTTTCTGCAGAAATGACACATAGAAAGCCTATGGAGATTTCAGACAAGTTGAGAAAATCCCAATCTGAAAGAATGATCAAGTACTGGAAAGAGCGCAAGAACCAAGCAGTACTACCTTCAAAGAAGTAGTGATTGTGGAACGACTCAAGTGGTCCAATGCGACCAATCAAGATTAATAATAATAATAATAATTTGGCATAAAAAGCGAAATACAGTAATGTTGGAAATATAAGTTTCTACTGCGCAATTAATTTACAAGTTAATTTTTCTTTATGCCCACACACAGGAAAAGTGAACCAACATGAATTGTTCTGTTGCTCGCACATCCATATACAGCTGGGTGGCGTTACTAATCATAAGGAAACTATTGGAAAAACAAGAGCTTTGTCAGATAGGTGGTATTGCTTCTATATCTTTGTTATGGACTACAGAAGAGGGTTCTAACTACAGGATGACATGTTCGCTCGTCAAGTGAGCATCATCAGATCCAAACCTACGATGACACAGAAAAAAAAGAAAACAGCCCATCAAAAAGTTGGGAAAGTGTGGCAACCGTTACTAAAGCATTAAGCTTCGTGCTTGCTATACTGTGTATATACATATTAATCACATTCACGTCCCAGTAATGGGAACAATATTGTGTTGCCCGACTCAAAAAGTGCAAATATCAAAACTTGCTTGCTCTTATCTTGACAATGAAATTCATTCTAAGCTACCAGCCTGAATACGACAAGATTGTAGAGATGAAGTAGGTTCAAAGCATGATATAATTGCCAAAATACTCACGGATGAGGCCGGGAGGAACCTCACTTGCATGGCACGTACCATGTGCGGGGCTGAGACGTGCGCTAGTTAAGGTCGAGAAGGCGTCAACCATCTGTACAGTGCGTGTGTAACGCAGTGGTTAACAATGCAACAGGCAACCCGCTTAAACAGAGTTTTTATGTATGATACATAATTATGGAAAAACACAGTGATGTAGAGAGGTGCAGACAATTGCAGTGAAATATCCGTGTGCTCCAATTCAGGGTAGAGAAAATGTTCAGACGACTTGTTAACAAACTAAGGACAAGAGGATCCCTAAATACTTCCATTTCTAAGTGAAAACGAAGTGTATTGACCGAGGACAAAATTGGTGAAATCCTGCCCGCAAGCGACAACGTAGCTCATACTAGGCAAGCAAGGTTTCTCTCGGCCCAACGGCTAGGTGGAAAGTGCTGTAATTTCAACTCGCAGGCATAGAAAAGGGCTATCAAGAAATCTGGGGTGGTGATGATGATTATTGTATAATGAACTTCCAATTGAAACTTTACAAACTCTAGGAATTCATGTTTTTGCCATATATTTGAAATTTTGCCAAAGTTAGGGAGCAGTAAATGTATACAACAAAGCTCTTCCATTTGATTTATCACTCTTATCAGTTACATACAGGCTACAATATTAACCCACTTTTACATACATCTTGTTCACATGTTACCGTTTGGTTTGTGTGTTTAGGAACCCACAACTCAGCACTTTCTTCTGTAACTTAGAAAACATTTCCTGTATCTACACAAGTTCACTTTAATAACCTACAACGATGTATAGAAGAAGAAGTTCATAGCACAGTTCTTATGAAAGTACAGTACTTTCATTGTAACATAGCCTTTAAGCAATTTTGCAGAGTTGCCTTCTACAGTCGGTCAACAAAAAATTATTCCAATTACTGGAATAGGCTATGTGAAAACTAACCTGAAATTTGTTTAGTCACCGTTTTATTTGTTTGGTTAGGAATCCACAACTGAGCACTTGCTGAGCATCAGAAAACAATTCCTGTATCCTGTATCTACCAAAGTTCACTTCAATAACCTACAACAAAATATAACCTTACTTATTTTTTTTAATTCTTATTTTTAATTTTTGTAATTTTACCCCATTAGGAGAGACATTGAACTTGAATTCACGATTTCATCTTCAAGGGTATTCCCTCTTTTCTTCCCAAAATCTCTTTATCCTCGCTGAATACTCCTCCTTTCGCTCAGCTGACCATTTTTTTTCCTTCAGGTTATCGTAATGTTCTTTGCTCAAAGATAAATTCATTGAATTATTTATTTATTCATTCCAGGAAGTGCTGACCAACTGAAAGCTACAATATTAATCAACTTTCATTATAGTCTATAGTTAAATTTATAATAACATTTTCCTTAGTTCTGTCGTCATCAGGACAAGTTGGTACGGTACCATACCACAGTTATTTTATTTCTTGGCTTTTGAATAACTTACAAAAACTTCTCATTAATGCTTGCATACATCCAGTTCTAGGTAAAAAAAAATTGATACTGGATTGGGCAGAAAGAATAAATTGAAGGCCTACATTAAGACTATATAAATCACTGTCATGTTTATACACTGTGTATATATATATATATTTATATTTATTTATTTATTATAAAAAATGAACTTTTGAATCTTTTTTGCAGAACACTTGCTTATAAAATAGCTTCATAAGGAGTTTGAAAGATACAACTTGAATGGACCTATTAACTGTTTACTATTAATGGACCTATTAACTGTTTACTATTAAAGTATATTTCCCATACTGAAACATAAAACTTTCTTCTTGTAAGAGTTTTACTTCTTATAATAAATCTACATGCTTTCCTACAGAAAACTTATCTTACCAATGTACATTTCAAAACCTTATTTAGTGTATGGCCCTGAATGGAACAAGACTGCACCATCTGAGGTTGCTAGGACTGCATGCAAAATGCAGGGAATACATTAAATTGAGGAACACAAAATGGAGGTTTTAAAGTATTAATACAAAATAGCTCAAACCATTTCAGTATACCAAATAAATATTTAGGTAAATTCTTCTAGTAAATTTGTCAGTAAGATACTTCCTAAATGGTGACAATAGCAACCTATGATAGACACATATAATAATTCAGTAAGTAGGTGTGGACATCCACAACAAGACAATACTAGACACACATCAGAAACACACTAGAAACCTTTGTGAAAATATTTCAGAAAACGGCTCGACTATATACAGTTTATGAAAAACGACTAACAGGTAATAAATGACAGTCTTACTCTCATTAGAACTAACATGTAACTACATCCATTGGTACAGCTGTCTGAGGGACATTGCCATTGAGATGCCCCCGTTCTTGCTTTTTATTTAGTGACAGTGATAGCCACCTCCTTAGTAAGAAAAGGAACCACACACATAAGTGCACCGCCAGAACAAATGCTAATCCAAGGACTGCCACGATGAGGGTTTGTCTTGGTTTTCTCCAGTCTAAAATTGTGTATACATACGGGCGATCATGCCTGTCAGTCCCTCCCAGCGAGTAGTAAATAAAACTGAAGGAGATGTAAGCTATGGTGAAGAGGAAGGGCCAGTAACAGTGAAGGAGTCTGAATGGATGGCACACCAAAGCAAAGTCGATCAGCATGAAGATACTGTTGAAGGCATGAAGAAGGACATTCAAAGCATCCAAAGTATGTATTTCTGTAACAAAAAACAACAATTACAACAATTTAAGTTTTTGTAATGTTTAATGATAATATTATGGTCTCAGTCACCACTTTCCACCTAGCCGTTGTGCTCAATTTGAGGATGAATATATTAATAACAAAATGTTGAGTGAACCATAATGTGAACAAGTAGTTTAACACTGAAGTATGTAGGCCCTACATTGAGGCGATCTATAAGGTGCGTTCAAAAAGTAACGAGTCGGAGGCATAATTACAGAAACCAGTACCTGTAAGAAGTATTGGCCCTGGCTGTTGAGGCACTTGTCCCACTGTGACACGAGGCGGTGAATGGCTGTCTCATAAAAATCCCTGGGCTGCGATGTGAACCAGTTCCGCACGTACAGCTGGACTTCGGCGTCCGAGGTGAATCGTTGGCCCAGCAGAGCCCTTTTCAGGGGACCAAACCTGGCGTAATCACAGGGAGAGAGGTCGGGACTGTATGGAGGGTGGCTGAGAACCTCCCGTTTGAATTTCTGCAGGAGTGCCGCGACTGTGTTGGCCATATGAGGTCGTGCATTGTCGTGGAGCGACCACGGCGGCTATGGCGTTCTCTGTCACTCGGCGGTCCTGGGTAATGAGTGCATCAACCAGCTGGACGTCATCATCGGTAATGCACAGGGGTGCCCCAGACCGGGCATCATCGGCTAACGACACCCGTCCTTCCCTGAAGCGCTTGTGCCACTCCTTGACCCTTGCAAGGGACATGCAGTGTTCGCCGTCCACTTGTGACATTCAGCGATGAATGTCCGTTCCCCCTACTCCTTCCGCTGTCAGAAACCGAACAACACTTCTATGCTCTTCGGTTGACGACTCCATGTCACTGTTTGCAATGCGACTGGGAGTGTTGGACGATTGATGCATGATGCTGCTCGCTTTGTATAGTCACGTGATGTGCACGTGTGCCCTCTAGGGACGGGCTGTAACCTTCCATGCTCTGGTTGGAACCACACCACCTTACACACGCCACGACTAGCCGATGTAGTCACCGGTTTGTGCATTCCAGCCTCCGGCTCGTTGCTTTTTGAACGCACCTTATATCCTCAAATTTTAATGTTCTGCTTAACACCTCCCCCAGGGGCTCACTAAGCTGATATGATCTTGATAATTGTTGTTTAAAGTGGTCTAAGATCTAGGTTATCTGCCCCAATAAAATGAATAAAATCGAAAATGAATATGAAAATACAACAGACTACTCGCACACATCTAACATATACCATACTAGAAGAAATACACATCACAGAAGTACGAGCAAGGGGAAAGTAAAGGCAGGGAATAGATGATTCTGATGATTGGTGTTTTAAGGGGCCCACATAAATGTTCTCGGCTGTTAATGGTTCGGGTGTTAAGGAAAAATGATGAAATGAAATCTAGAACTAATACGTAACTTATGGGCCAGAAGAAAAGAGGAAGGAATAATGGAAATAAGACAGGAAAAGAAATGCCCTCAACCATCGAACTAAAGAAAGTTCAACCTTAAGATGTGTTCTCATTATAATATCCACAGGATTGTTCGGTCATACTCTCAAGAGGCACTCTTGCGTGCTGTGTTGGATGGCCTGTCTTGCCGCTCCCCTTTCATCATCATCATCATTTTAGTGTATTTTCATTGTTCACTTCAGGTTTACTTTCAATGAGTGGTGCCACTAGCGTTGGAGTCACCCTCCCCCATGGTCCTCCCATCTCAAGTCGTCAGATGGTGTGATTTATGGCAATCTTGCCATCAAAATGTCTCTTTTTAAATATGGCATGGTATGTCAAGGGTGATGAAAATGTTATAGTAATGGGAGATTGGAATGCTGTGGTAGGAAAAGGAAGAGAAGGGAAGATAGGAGATTTCGGATTGGGTGAAAGGAATGATCGAGGAAGTAGGCTGATGGAATTCCTCACCGAGCACGAGTTGGTCATAGCTAGCACCTTATTCAATAACCACAATAGAAGAATGTACATATGGATGAGACCAGGAGATACAGGGCGTTACCAAATCGACTTCATTATGGTCAAGCAGAGGTTTCGAAACCTGATTTTGGATTGTAAAACATATCCCGGTGCTGACATAAACTCTGACCACAATATGGTTGTTACGAAATGCAGATTTAAGTTGAAGAAACTGAAGAGAAGTCAAAAGCCAAAAAGGTGGGCAATAGACAGACTGAAAGAAAAGGATGTAAACGAAAGATTCAAGAAGAGTATAAAGGAAGGACTAATGAAAAACCCTCAAGAAACTTCAATTGCAGATGAATGGACACTTTTGAAGAATGAAATAACAAAATCCGCAGAAGAAAACATTGGTAGGAAAGAAAGAATAGGCAGAAAACTGTGGATCACTCAGGATATACTAGAATTGATGGATGAAAGGCGGAAACACAAGAATGTAAGAGATGAAAAGGGGAAAGCAGGATACAGACTTCTGAGAAACGAGGTTAACAAGAAGTGCAAGGTAGCGAAGTAAGAATGGTTGAAAGAGAAATGTGCAGGTATAGAAAATTGTCTGAAATTAGGAAAAGTAGACACAGCTTATCGAAGGATTAAGAATACATTTGGGGAAAAGAAGACCAAGTGCTGTAATATTAAGGACACAAATGGAAAGCCTCTAACAGATAGGGAAGAAAAGGTTGAGAGATGGAAAGCCTGCATAGAGTGTTTGTATAAGGGAAAGGAGATTGAGAATCATGTAATGGAAAGGGAGGAGGAAATTGATGAGGATGCAAAAGGAGATTTAGTATTGAGATCAGAATTTGACAAGAGCATTGGAGGATTTAAGCAGGAATAAAGCACCAGGTATACTCTAACGATTGAGTTGCTACGCTGCATAGGAGATGAAGGTCTGGTCAGGTTATTTCACTTGGTGTGTAGGATTTATGAGACAGGTGAGATACCCTCTGATTTCAAGAATAATGTTATCATCCCTATACCAAAGAAAGTAGGAGCTGACAGATGTGAGGATTACTGTAAAATCAGCTTGATTACTCATGCTTCAAAGATCCTGTCTAAAATAATTTACAAGAGGATGGAAAGCCAGATAGAAGCGGGATTGGGCGAAGACCAGTTTGGTTTCAGGAGAAATGTAGGAACAAGGGAAGCTGTACTAAGTCTTCGGCCGATTTTGGAAGGTAGAATAAGAAAAGATAAGAGAATGTTCATGGCATTTGTAGACTTAGAAAAGGCTTTTGATAACGTTGATTGTACTTAATTGTTTGACATTTTGAAAATGATTGGAATAAAGTACAGGGATAGGAGGGTGATCTACAATCTGTACAGAAACCAGACAGCAGTCATACGAGCTGATAAGACATGAGAAGCTGGTATTTAGAAAGGTGTGGGGCAAAGCTGCAACTTGTCACCCATACTTTTCAATCTTTACAGTGAACAAGCAATGAAGGAAATTAGAGAGAAATTTAAAGTGGGAGTGAAGATTCAAGGAGAAATAATTTCAACTCAGATTTGCTGATGACATCGTCATCTTGGCCATCACGCCTCAAGATTTTAATGAGTTTTTGAATGGTACGGACTCCATCTTGAGGAAAGAATTCATGATGAAAATTAATAAATGTAAAACAAAACTATTGGAATGCAGCCACAATGAATCAGAAACCTATGGACATCAAATTGGTAGGGGAGAAACTAAAGGAAGTAGGAGACTTCTGTTACCGTACTTAGGAAGCAAAATAACCAGTGATGGACAAAGCAAAGAGGATATAAAAAGTAGGTTGGCTCAGGCAAGGAAAGCATTTCTACAGAAAAGGAATCTGTTGACATCGAATATAGATTTAGGTGTTCGGAAGACATTTTTGAAAACCATTGTCTGGAGCGTCGCACTCGATGGAAGTGAAACTTTGACTATTGGTGCAGCAGAAAAGAGGAGAATTGAAGTGTTTGAAATGTGGTGTTACAGGAGAATGATGAAGATCAGATGGGTAGATAGGGTTACAAACGAAGAGGTATTAAGACGAGCGATAGAGGAGAGATGTTTCTGGCGAATGCTAATGAAGAGAAGAGATAGGTTGGTAGGACACATACTAAGACACCCAGGAATAGCAAGCTTAGTTATGGAAGGAAGGGTCGAGGACAAGAACTGTAGGGGTAGACCAAGGTTAGAATATGTTAAACAGATTGCCTCGGATGTAGGGTGTGGTAGCTATGTAGAGATGAATCGATTAGCTCAGTACAGGGAGGCATGGAAATCTGCATCAAACCAGTCAAAAGACTGAAGACTCAAACAACAACAACATATGCTTAAAACTGCCTTGTTTTTTCTTTTCTTTTTGGAGCGGTGACTTTCTTTTTGAGGCCCTCCTCGGAGGCGTTTCCTCTTTTAAAGATATTTGTGTTGATTGAAAAAAAAAATATACCACACAATCTGTGCCCAGTCATTGGTCGGTCAAAAACAACAAATGAAATTTCGTGTCGCCCCCTATGATGTGGTGTCGCCCAGTGATGCCACTGCTTTCAATTACATGTTTTAGGATCTTGTTGCAGTACTTACGAGGATTATAAACTGCAGCCCAATAACAGACAGTTACTCCTAAGGCCAGGACAACAGCTACCGAATGAAGAACCCAGTAGATTTTATATGTCAGAGGCATGACCCTTGACTCACGTGGTCGCAGTTCTGAAACACAAGCACACTATGTTAAAGAAGCACTAACACCTCACAGTTAATTTCTGCAAGTAGAAAATATGAGATAATATTGGGATACCAACCAAATACTACATCTTTCAGTAAATTGATGAACTTTGTATGTGAAGTGGAACGTGGGTAGCGACCACAGGACCCCAGCCAAGTCAAACATTCGTCTTTCTTTCCGATCGACCTCCCTCGGTCAACTCTTATTTCTCTTTTTCCGAAGCCTAGGGTGCCTTTCAGTTTCCCACCTTAATTGGTCCTTGTCTCAACTTCCCTGATCCCTCATCCCTCGAGGGGTCAGACCTCTTGTTTTTCTTCTCATGTTATCTCCTGCCTTCTGTACAAGGCCCTAAATGAGGCAGGGTGCGTGTAGCCCTATCACTCATGGTGTTCCCTGGGCTCAAGGCTTGTGAGTTCGGGAGATGGCGACCCTGAGGGAACCAGAGCTGGGTCCGTTTTTCCCATGACCTTAGGGAGGAATATCTCCTCTTTCCCTTTCCTATCTGCCTTCCATGGCTTTCCTTTCCAAGTCTCTCAACCCTTATTTCTATTCTATCCATCTTTTATTTACCATTCTCCTTCTGTTTTCCCTTTCAATACAGTTGGGGTGGGATTAGAATAAGAGTTGACCAAGGAAGATCGACAGGAAAGATGATAGCGAGGAGCCTGGCACAAGAAAGTGGAAGCAATGCGAGACTCAGCTGGGATCCCGTGGTCACCAACCCACGACCCACTAGTTGTGAGCCCCTCGGGGAAAATCATGTGTGTAAATCAAGATATCCAAAAACGAAGGACTCGAGGAAATTCACTGTCTCAACATTTTAGGAGTTATTTTCTCCAGGATTTATTTTCTCCAAACAGGCTAAGTTATTGCAACCATCACCTTGAGAACAACCATTCTGTTGGAAGAGAACTTACCTCCGTCTTTCCTTTCTATTATGAACTGCCGTGTGATGAGCACTGCAGCCAGCACAGCCTGTAAGGTACACACCGTGTATCCCCAGTTAGTGAGGTAGATACCCCACTTGATATAACGTACACCAAAATCCGTGTTGCGGCCAGCGTCGCAGATCGAACATATCATCACCGACACGAAGATTGCAGCCATGATCCATCGGTAAGTTAAGTAGACAAGTTGAACATTTGTTGTTCTCTGCCACTGAAAAGGTCAAATAAAAATTAAAAAGATATAATATTGTAAACTATATATAAAAACAAAATATCACCACCACCACTACCAACATCATCTAAAGGCTATTATTAAATTTAAGCCTTGTCGCTACAGTCACAGCCTACGATCTCCAGCAGTTCTCTTCATCGTGACGCAGGAAGCAAAACCCAGCTGAGTGATTGTTCCTAAGGTATGAGAGACGTGGTCTTCCTCTCTATTTCCTCCCTAGGACCTTGGCTTCGAAGACAATCTGGAGAAAAGTGTCATACCGTATGACAGTGTCCAAGAAATTTAGTCTTCCTCTGCTCTAATTAATAAAGTAGTGCCCGTTTTTCCTTAACGTCGTCCAAGATTTGTTCATTAGTTTCTTTTCCCTTCAACTTTTCTTTGTCAGTCATCTCCAGAACCACATTTCAACAGCTTCTAGTTTTGATTGTGCTTGTTTTTCCGAAGTCCAGTTCTTACATCCGTAAGTTACAATTGAAAAATCCACAGCCTGCTTCCAGTCTCCGACCGGGTCAGGAATGGAATGAATTAAGCCCCCATCTAGCGGCGAGGATATGGACTGTGCCGGCTGCCGAGGCCTGTCGCACTCCTCTGGGGCAATGATTAAATGAGTGACAGATGAAATGAAATGATAGTGGAGAGTGTTGCTGGAATGAAATGTTGACAGGGAAAACCGGAGTACCCGGAGAAAAACCTGTCTGCCTCTGTTTTGTCCAGCACAGATCTCGCATGGAGTGACTGGGATTTGAACCACGGCGAGAGGCCAGCGTGCTGCCGCCTAAGCCACGGAGACTTGCGTAAGTTACAATTAAAAAGTAAAATCTTAAATAAAACAAGAAAATGAAAATGATAATATGATTATTATAACGTTGTTTTATGGGCCCAAACATCTAGGTTATCGGTCCCTAATAGTGTGGATAATAAAATTAACATGAATAGAGAGACTTTCATACTAGAAGGTTGGTTGGTTCCTCAGTTTAGGGGCTGCGACAACGAGGTCATGTAGCCCCGTGTGCATAATTTTTTTTTTCAGCCCGAGCCTAGCCACAGTATGTAATTCCGAGCCTCTTATTGGCTGTTATGTCATGCCATTCTCCTGGTTCCGAATAGAGACGGTAGGTAGTAGCAGGGGTCACACCGATCAAACAGAGTAAAGTTATCGAGTGAGATGTGGATAATATTCGATGTTGAATTGCATTATTAGCGTGAAACAGGCATGAAACGTGCTTTAGATCAAGTTTAAAACAACCTACGCAGCAAATGAATGCGTTCCAATCAACATTTAAGGTCCAAGTGAAATCATTCGACATTTAACCACCTATGATAATATTCTTCCTTTACGAGCGAAAATGTGCACGAGTGGTAACGTGCGAGCTTGGTAACTATGTCTCGGGTTCAAGACTGTTCGAGGGCAGAAATTTTTATTTCTTTCGAATTATCTTATTATATCCTCCCTCCTTTTTACTGCATGTTTTATGCCTTCCTTTATTGAAATTATCTGTATGGGTGATTGAAATAATAAACATTGTTAGACGGAAGGGTCGAGACCTGTACTGGTAGACCAAGGTTAGAATATGTCAAACAGATTGCCTCGGATGTAGGGTGTGGTAGCTATGTAGAGATGAAAAATTAACTCAGGACAGGGAGACATGGACGGCTGCATCAAACCTGTCAAAAGACTGAAGACTCAAACACACAATCTCGCGATCATTAGACACGGAACCTCCAATTTAGTTTGAAACCAAAACTCAGAACGTGATTATTCCCTTCGTAAATCTCACGTGAATTGACCGGGAATCGAACCCTGTCCACCTTGGGGAGAGGCAAGCAGAAGTTGACGCTGATGTTGCTCTTGTTAATTTGATCAAATTGGACATGGTGGTCAATGAGCCCTCCTACTTGTAAATAAATAAATAAATACAATTCTCTGATAACCCGTGTTATTGTGGTGTATGTAGTATGGTGAGTATTTGATATTCAGGTGAGGAATCGCAAGGAGGCAGTCGTGGCATTGTTATGAACAATTTCGACATTTGTCTGGAGTAGAAGTGGAAATCTATGGAAAATCACTTCCAAGATCGCTGAGGTGGGAATCGAACCAGCCTCTACTCAGTTTTGGCTCACGAGGCTGAATGTACCTCGTTGCAGTCCTCACACCAGAATTGAAATTTATCGACAGAGCTGGGAATCGAACTCGGTCCACCTTGGTGAGGCAAGCAGCTTGACCACTGTAGAAGTCGACGCTGATGTTGCTCTTGTTCATTTGAGCAAATTGGACATGGTGGTCATTGAGCCCACCTACTTGCAAATAAATAAATACATCGGCAGAGCTGGGAATCGAACCCGGACCTCTGGGGAGACAGCCAAGAACGCTAGCCGCGTTGAACAGTAAGCAGAGGCTTATAAATTGAAGTGAGAAATGGAAGAATTCCACCTAAGAATGTTTATTATTTCAATCACCCATACAGATAATTTCAATAAAGCAAGGCATAAAACATGCTGTAAAAAGGAGGGAGGATATAATAAAATAATTCAAAAGAAGTAAAAATTTCTGCTCTCGGGCAGTCTTGAACCCGGGAAACAAAGTTGCCAAACTCGCACGTTACCACTCGTGCACATTTCCGCTCGTAAAGGGAGTATATTATCATAGGTCTTAATACATGTGGATACATGTCGAATGATTTCACTTGGACCTTAAATGTTGATTGGAACGCATTCATTTGACGCGTGGGTTGTTTTAAACTTGATCTAAAGCACGTTTCATGCCTGTTTCACGCTAATAATGCAATTCAACATCGAATATTATCCACATCTCACTCGATAACTTTCCTCCATGTTTGATCGGATGTGACCCCTGCTACTACCTACCAAAAAATATAGACCTACCGTCTCTATTCGGAACCAGGAGAATGGCATGACATAACAGCCAATGAGAGGCTCAGAATTACATACTGTGGCTAGGCTCGGGATGAAAAAAAAATTATGCGCCCCGTGTACTTTGGGTGTGTGTAGAATCTGTCTGATAACCTGTGTTAATTGTGATGAATGTATTAGTGTATCTGTTTTCAATTCAAGTAAGGACTGCAGACATTAATTTTTTTGAAAGTAGTTCCTACTTTTGCCGCCAAACGCCACCGTCAGCCACTAATAGTTCAGAACCTGGTTACCAGACGCCACTGCAGTCGGTTCCCGGCGACGAACGTCGGAACCTAAGAGAGTTTGTCAAATGTTTAAACTTAACCTAATTTAGATTCACACAGGTGTAATTAGTGGAAGGTTATTTAACATGCCATAAATCTATGACGTGGGACCGCCGGCTTTACTTCCCCTCCGAAGGAAGGCATACTGAGAGATTTTTAACGCTCTTAAAATATCCGACGACTTCGGCCGGGTTTGAACCCACGATCTCATACTAGAAGAACAAATTACAAGAAAAAGTATAAGGTAAATAAAAGACAGGAGGAAAAGAAATGCAATCAACCCTCGAAGAATGAAAATTTAAGGACTTGGAAAGAAGGATTGCCACGAAAGGCAGATCGGAAAGGGAAAGAGGTGTGCCCCCCCATAGACAATGGAGAAAGGGGAAAATGGACCCAGCTCAGGTATACCTCGGGGTCACCAAATCTCAAACTCCACAAGTAGTTTAAGATGTATGTGGAATCACGAAGATGTTAGTTTACAGTTAATTTTCAAAATGCCAAACTCCTATCTTTATTGGTATAACAAATGACATTTCTGAGACATTAGTTTTGCAACTAGACTCCCCATTTGTAAACATAAGAAGTTTGTACAGTCTGAGTAAATGTACCATTGAGCTGTCTGAAGAGTGTAAGTATATAGAGCACTTACTTGGCAGAGAACGAACTGTTCCGGTCGATGATTCTCAACTCGCAGGAACTGCGGTCGGAACTCTCTTTTCCACAGTTTGTTAACCATGGCGGTGTGTAAGTATTAGCCACGTCAGATGTTATCGGGATTCATCTCAACCTGAAACAAGAAGTGCAAGTTCACTGGTCAGAAACGAGCTAAACATACTGAGCAAGGTTATCAGTATTACAAAATGCAAAATCTTGAGAGTAACTTGCTAGAAGAAGAAATACACACAACAATTATGCAAACAAGATTTTAAGTATGAATTCATGGGTATTTAAGGCGGGGAAATTAAAGATGATGATGATAATTGTTTTAAGGGGCCTAACATTTAGGTTATCGGTCCCCAATGGTTTGGGTGATAGCGAAAATGACAAAGAAATGGAAACCAGAACGAAAATTAAGTGAGACGGAAAATACTTACAAAAAGGAACGCAGTTTGAAACTACTCACAAAATGGAGAGCGGTAATACTTACAAAATGGAATTTAGAACGAAAATACTCACGAAAGGAATGGATTGAAAAATACGCACAAAATGCAGGCTAGGTTCAAAATACGTACAAAATGCAATGTAGAGTCGAAATATTTACAAAATGCAATTGAAATTCAAAATACTTACAAAATGCAATTGAAATTGAAAATACACAATGGAATTAAGATTGAAAGAGGCCGGTTCAGATTCAAAATACTCAGAAAATGCAATTGAAATACAAAATACAATTGAAATTGAAAATGCTTACAAAATGTACAGTAGATTCAAACTACTCATTTGGATTGACAATACTTACAAAATGCAATTTAGATTGAAAATACCCACAAAATACAATTGGGAATCAAAATACTTGCAAAATGCCCACCATACAAAATTTAGATGTAAAATTCTTGCGAAATGCGGTTTAGGTTGAAAATACTTACAAAATGCAATTGAAATTCAAAATACTCACTAAAATGCCCTGCTCCTACATTGAAAGACTTACTAAAAAGCAAATTTAGATTGTCAATCGTTACAAAATTCAATTGAGGTTGAAAACACTCGTGAAATGCAATTTAGATAGAACAAACTTACAAAATGTAGTGTAGATGCAAAAAAATTCGCTAAAGGGAATTTAGATACATTAACAAAAACAGTGCCGGAATAAGAAAAAACAAAAAAAAAATACAAGAGGTAGGACCTCTCGAAGAAGGAGGGATCAGGAGAGATGAGACAAGGGCCAATTAAGACGGGAAAGTGAAAGACTCCCTAGGCCTCGGATACCCAATACCGTCGGGGTCGGAAGAGAACAGAGTTGATCAAGGGAGGTCGACAGGAAAGAAGACAGGAGCCTGGCACAAGTAAGTGGAAGCAATGCCGGACTCAGCCGGGGTCCCGTGGTTGCCAACTTAACGTCCCACTAGCTGTGAGCCCCTGGGGGCGGAAATGAAATACTCCCTAGAACTCTGATGCCCTAATACCGTCCGGGTTAGAAGAGTTGACTTAAGATGATCAACAGGAAAAAGGAAAGAAAGCGGATCCCGGCTCAAGTACGGTACTGTAACCGGAAGCTACGCTAGACTCAGCTGAGGTCCAGTGGTCCTGGGTGGAAATGCACTGGGGGAAGAAAGATAAAAAGTATTGACAAAAATACTAGCAAGGAGTTAGACTCTTCGAAAAATTAAGATATCAGAAAATTCAGACAATTTAAAAGTTCATCAGTTATAAATAAAATGAACACATTGAGAAGTGTGCACATCTTTAAGGAGTGATTTCAATCGTCCGTATGTTTAATCGTGAACCCCATGTCTCGATAACACTACTATATTTAGCTACATTCTCTTTGTGGAACAAGTTGGAAGGGCAGAAATAGAATTGAACATACTAGGCCAATTGTTACATCAACACATGACCTGAATCGATTTACTGAACAGGTTAAATGAGAAGGTCAGACAAAGCCATTCTTTAAGATATCAGCCGATTGTGAGCCACTTGTTGAAACATCTGTACGTGGCCTCACATATTTGATCGATGTTATTCACCGAGGGGATTACTCGATTTATTAGACTTTTGATATACTGTATTTCTTTACCGAGTGGTTTAACCGTCTATTCCAATGTAATACAAGTAGTTCTGTGAAGAACTATACAGCCTATTTTCATATATCCTACTCATTAATTGCCTCTATCAAAATACAAAATTTCAGTTTGATTGTTGCGATAGATTTGTATATAGGCTATTGAGAACCGTCTAAATATTTCAGATGGTCGCCAGGTTGGATTTTTATTTATGTACTACTAGCTGAAGTACCCGTGCTTCGCTACGCGTCATAAATAAATTAAAATGTGAAAGTGACAGTTAAAACAGGGGATAGGCGAGGTGCTGCGCAGAGGGAGATTAAGGATGGAACATTTTGTCCAACTACACCGTTCGGCGTTGACCGTGTTTTATAGCACAAATTTAGGTTTTACTCGCTAACCGTTGGAGATACCTTTCGGATAGAAAATGTAATTTTAAACCTCGTATATGCCATCAAAAGTTTGCTATTTCTTAGCGTTCACTTTTTATTTGAAATGGAAATATGAAAGTTTGGAACCAAAGGGTGTAGTGACGTCACTAAAATGGTCGCCATAGTGCAAAGTATTGAAATCAAAAGTAGCCTATATGTTAACCAGTTAAATCAGCTACTTTCATGTAAAATTCATGTAAGTCGGACCAGTGGTTCTTGCGTGATTGAGTAATACACAGACACACACCATCTCATTTTTAGCCTCGCTTCGCTCGCGTCATAGTCGTGTCATATTGTTATTCAATGACATGCAGGTTTAACCCCGTTAACACCCCTTTAGAACCTGAATATCGAAAAATCCCTCCTTAGTAGACATTTTCGACACACAACAAACATATCCCCTTCTTCTAACTTCAATAGTTTTGATTGGTCGATGAGAGTGAACATCCAAAAATCCTTCCTTAGTGGACGTTTTTATTCCAGAATTTCACCCCTCCCCATATGCCCCTTAAATTGGATTTATGAAAAAAAAAAACGGTCGAACATCTACTTATTTTAATTATTTATTCATTTATTAATTTTTAAGGTGATTGGAACTCGGAGAAAATCAAACTCCTCGTCTATGTCGTTTAAGAGATACGCGCTCCGTTCGGAATCTTTCAACCCCCACTTTTCATCCCTTTCACCTCATAATATACACCACATCGAAAAACCATTAGACATGTGTCAGCTTATTTTAAATGATTAGTATATATGCCAAGTATCACATCCCCAAATGAAACCACTCGTGAGATATTGTTATTCAATGAAATGCACGTTTAACCCCTTAACACCTCATTAGAACCTGAATATCCAAAACTCTTTCCTTAGTGGACGTTTTCGACATACCACGAACTTATCCCCAAAATTTCATGTTTCTAACTTCAATAATTTTTGCTGGGCAATGATGAGTGAGTGAGTCAGTCAGGACATTTTCTTTCATTAATATTTGAGAATTTCACCCCTCCCCAAGAACCCCTTAAATTGGATTTATGAAAAAAAACCGGTCGAACACCTATTTACTTATTTAAAGCTGTTTTCCCCCTGAGTTTGATAAGTGAGTAAGTAAGTCAATCAGTTAGGACACCTTCTTTCCTGTTCCCCCCCCCCCGAATTTCACTCCTCCCCATGGGCCCCTTAAATTGGATTTATGAAGAAATGGTCGAACACCTATTTACTTATTTTTAAGCTGCTATTTCCGCTGAATTTCAAACTTATCGCCTATGTTGAATAAGAGATACAGTACACGCTCCGTTAAGAATCCTTCAACCCCCAATTTTCTCCCCTTTCACCTCATAATATACACCATATCGATAAACCCTTAGACACATGTCTGCTTATTTTAAATGATTAGTTTGTATGCCGAATATCACATCCCCAAATGAAACAACTCGTGAGATATTGTTATTCAATGAAATGCAAGTTTAACCCCCTTAACACCCCTTCAGAACATGAATATCCAAAAATCCATCCTTAGTGGACTTTCTCGACAAACAACGAACATATCCCCAAAATTTCAAGTTTCTAACTGCAATAGGTTTGCTGGGGGATGATGAGTGAATATCCAAAAATCCTTCCTTAGTGGACTTCTTTCCCCAGAATTTCATCCCTCTCCATGAGCCCCTTAAATTGGATTATGAAAAAACGATCGAACGCCTATCTACTACTTTTTCAATCTGATTTTTCTCCCTGAGATTCTTACTTTTTGCCTCTGTCTTTTAAGAGATACTTGCTCCGTTAAGAATCCTTCAACACTCACTTTTCACACATACACCTCATAATATACACCACATCGAAAAACCCTCAGACATGTGTCTTCTTATTCTTAATGATGAGTTTATATGCCTAGTATCCCATCCCAAAGGAAATCATTCGGGAGATATTGTTATTCAATTAAATGCAAGTCTACCCCCTTAACACCCCTTTAGAACCTGAATATCCAAAATTCCTTCCTTAGTGGACGTTTTCAACATACAACGAACATAGCCCCTTAATGTCATGTTTCTAACTTCAATAATTTTGGCTGGGGGATGATGAGTGAGTAAGTCAGGACATTTTCTTTCAATTATTTTTCAGAATTTCACCCCTCTCATGAACCCCTTTAATTGGATTTATGCAAAAAAACGGTCGAACACCTATTTACTTATTTTGAGCTGTTCTTCCCCCCTGAGTTTGATGAGTGAGTGAGTTAGGACACTTTCTTTCCTGTTTTCCCCCCAGAATTTCACCTCTCTCCAAGGACCCCTTAAATTGGATTTATGAAAAAACGGTCGAACACCTATTTACTTATATTTTAAGCTGTTTTTTCCCGCCTAATTTCAAAATTCTCGCCTATGTCGTTTAAGAGATACACGCTCCGTTAAGAATCCCTCAACCCCCAATTTTCACCCCTTTCACCTCGTAATATACACCTCATCGATAAACCCTTAGACATATATCTGATTCTTTTAATGATTAGCTTATATACCGAATATCACATCCCCAAAGAAACAACTCATGAGATATCGTTATTCAATGAAATGCACGTTTACCCCCTTAACACCTCTTTAAAACCCGAATAACAAAAATCATTCATTAGTTGACGTTTTCGATATACAGCGAACATATTCCCAAAATTTCATGTTTCTAACTTTAATAGTTTTCGCTGGGCGTGACGAGTGAGTGAGTCAGACAGGACATTTTCTTTCAATTATTTTTACCAGAATATCATCCCTCCCCATGGGCCCCTTAAATTGGATTGATGAAAAAACGCTTGAACACCTATTAACTTATTTTTTAAGCTGTCTTTTTCCCCTGAGTTTGATGATTGAGTGAGTTAGTCAGTCAGTTAGGACACTTTCTCTCCTTTTTCTCCCTAGAATTTCACCCCACCCCATTGGCTCCTTAAATTAATTTATGAAAAAACGGTGGAACACCGACTTACTTATTTTTTAAGCTGATTTTTTTTTCGCCGAGTTTCAAATTTCTCGCCTATGTCGTTTAGGAGATAGGCCTACACGCTTCGTTAGGAATCCTTCAACCCCCAATTTTCACCCCTTTCACCTCATAATAATACACCACATCGAAAAACCCTTAGACACATGTCTGCTTATTTTTAATGATTAGTTTATATGCCGAGTATCACATCCACAAATGAAACCACTCGTGAGATATTGTTATTCAATAAAATGCAGGTTTAACCCCCTTAAGACCCCTTTAGAGCCTGAATATTCAAAAATCCTCCCTGAGTGTATGGTTTTGACATACAACGAATATATCCCGAAAATGACATGTTTCCAACTTCAATATTTTTGGCTGGGCGATGATGAGTGGGTGAGTGAGTCAGGACATTTTCTTTCAATTTTTTTCTTCAGAATTTCACCCCTCCCGATGAACCCCTTAATTTGGTTTATCAAAAAAACTGTCGAACACATATAAGTTATACTTATTTTTAAGCAGTTTTTCCCCCTGAGTTTGAAGAGCGAGTGAGTCAATCGGTTAGGACACTTTCTTTCCTGTTTTTCTTTTACACAGAATTTCACCCCTCGCCATAGGCCCCTTAAATTGGATTTATGAAAAAAAAAACGGTCAAACATCTATTTACTTATTTTTTATGCTGATTTTTTCCCGCTGAGTTTCAAACTCCTCGCCTATGTCGTTTATGAGATACAGGCTCCGTTAGGAATCTTTCAACCCCCACTTTTCACCCCTTTCACCTCATAATATACACCACATCGAAAAACCCTCAGACACATGTCTTCTTATTTTTAATGATGAGTTTATATGCCGAGTATCACATCCCCCAGTGAAACCAATCGGGAGATATTGCTATTCGATGAAATGCAGGTCTACCCCCTTAACACCCCTTTAGAACCTGAATATCTAAAAATCCTTTCTTAGTGGGCGTTTGCGGTCCTTGAGTAAGCTGCATACCAAATTTCATTCCAATCCGTTGGGTGAGTTCTGAGATTTCGTGATGAATGTGTGAGTGAGTGAGTGAGTGAGTGGTATTTGACAAATATCTAGTAGATAGTGTCAAGTCTTTGTTATGCCATACTCGGTTGACAGTGCTGTGTGAGCAGTTGAGTAACTAACGGGATTTCAAGTAAAGATCCTCATTTTCTATACCGGTAGTGCAGAGCGCAATTGGCATCCAGACGGCCGTGTCTCGACTTGAGCTATGTTGCCATGGAAACTATCTGCCTTGCCATTCCTTCATGAGTATATTTTATGATTTGATTAGCCTGCTTTTGAGTGAAAAAAGGGCCGAAATCAGAAGAATGAGAAAGACTATCGAAAATTCATGTAGCCAGCGGTTCCTTCTGGGTCCTAAACTATGTGTATGCAAAATATGGTTGAGATTGGTGGAACGGTGTAGATTTGTATACGGAACCAACATATATACATACATACATACATACATACATACATACATACATACATACATACATACATACAGACTGAGGGGCGTGGTGGTGCAGCGGTCAAGCTGTATGCCTCTCACCAAGGCGGACCGGGTTCGATTCCCGGTCACTGCATGTGAGATTTTCGATGTGAAATGCCATGTCCTGTGGTTCGGATTCCACGTAAAACGGAGGTCCCGTGGCTTATGATCGCGAGATTAACGGTCACGTTAAACTACAAGCTTCCTTTTTCCATACATACAGACTTTCACTTTTATATATTAGATTACATGAAGATTATTGTGTGTGTACGTGTGGTATTCAGACTTCAATCGCATGATTAGGACACAAGAAATAAAAACTTAAATTTTAAAATTTCGCACAGCCGCCATTTTGTGTTTATGTAAACAATTGAACTAAATTAGATGCCCGTGCATTACAATATGTATAATCATTTACTGTACCACATTTCACTGCGCTCATATGATTAAATCACGAGAAAAGTGTATTAGAATGTTTCAAATTCGCTTGGCCGCCATGATCGTTTTGTACTTTACAGGTTTTTGAAAGTTACACAGATAAACTTGTAGCAGTGGCCTTTATCACCGTACAAAATTTCAGGGTGATATCATAAATAGTTTCGGAGATATTGAATGCCAGTGAAATATTTCGCATAGCCGCCATTTTGAGGTTATGTAAACAATTGAACTAAATTAGATGCCAGTGCATTACAATGTGTAAACCATTTGCTGTACCACGTTTCATTACGTTTGGATGGTTAAATCGCGAGAAAAGTCTGTTTAAAAGTCTCAACTTCGCTTGGCTGCCATGTTGGTTTTGTAGTTACCAGGTTATTGAAAGTCTAATAGGTGAACTTCTAGTAGTTGCCTTTATCACCGTACAAAATTTCTGGGTGATATCTGTAATAGTTTCGGAGATACTGAATGCTGGTGAAATATTTCGCACAGCCGCCATGTTGGATTGGTGCGCAACAATACAATTTGAAGGGCACGGTCGGGGTTGGCCAGAATGATGCTATGATCTTACCGAGTTTCATTGAAATTGCTCCAGCCGTTTAAAATTTATTAGGGGGGGGGGCACACACACGCACACACCATCACACACACACACACGGACAAAAGGTGATCTCATAAGCCCATTTTTTTTTTCATAAAAAGGAAATAGGCTAAAAATGAGAGGTGTTCAAAGGACCATAACTGGGAATGAAATGTCAGTTGTTAATAATAATGTTATTGGTTTTACGTCCCTTTGAACTACTCTGGCTTTTAGAGATCTTTAACGTGCCAGTAAATCTACTGACACGGCTCCCTCGCATTTGGGCACCCTCAAATGCCAGCTGACTGCGCCAGGATACGAGCCCAGCAAGCGAGAACGTTACTGCTAGCCACGCAGCCAGTCGAAATGTCAGTTGAGGAAGGGATACAAAACATAGGAAGAAAATGCCATCAACCCACGAAGAATGAGGATTGAGGGACTTAGAAGCAGAGCCACGAAAGGCAGAAAGAAAGTGAAAAAGGAGAAGACATCGGGGTCTGAAGATGACACGAAGTTGACCAAGGGAGGTAGGCAGGAAATGTGATCTACGAGAGGAGTCAGGCACAAGCAAATGAAAGCAATGCCGAATTCAGTTGAGTTTTCGTGGTCTCCAAGTCACGCCTTGGGAGGGGACATATTTGGCATTTCTGTCTGTTAGGTAGTCAGTCCGGAGGCTGGTTGGAACCTCTGAAAGTGCCACCATAGGTTATGTGGGCTCAAACCTACAATAACCTACGGAAGGACTATAATGAGGCGTACTAGCCAAGGTGAGGAGTGAGGTAGTTTGCGATTGCTTTCCTCACTGAGTTGGTATAGAGGTACCAACCCTATGAGTAGAACTTTTCACTGCATCCATAGGTAGAGCCCCGCGCGGACGAACAAAACGTTATCCGCATCCGCCCCGCATCTGCACGACTTTTATCCGCATCCGCCCCGCATCCGCACTACCGTTATCCGCATCAACTGGCTTTACAATAATATTTTTAATTAGATAAAGCATAAAGCGACACATTTAAACATTTGAGGAGAAAGTCGTTCCATTAGCCTATGTATGTCAAATACTATGTTTAAAATGAATGTTATACAGCCAGAATTGCTACCCTTTCCAGTTCGGAGTGTTAAATATGCTTAGAGCTAGGCTGGGAGAGTAAGGGTGAAGCCCCGCCAGCAGGTCGGAATGATTTATAAACTTAAATCATCACCTTGCATTTGTTGAAAAAAAAATAGATACGAGCCTTACAGTAGTCTCATATGATGTGTAACATCTGACATGTTATCCCACCTTGAAGTTGTTACCGTGACATTCATCAACACACAAAAAATCTATTTTTTACACTCGCATAATACATAACAATTCCAAGACTTTTTTTCTTCACTGCCTACTTGATATTTCTACTCTCGCACCTCCTTCTTGATACTCTGCTGTTACAAAGTGATCCGTATGTGATAAACATTCCAGATGGTAGGCCTACCACTGCCAGTTGGATCACATCCCTTCTGGCTGCTAGGGATGCGATGCAACTGGCAGTACGTCTTACACACTTCCGTCCCATTTTTCAAAATCACTCCCACAAAAATATCCAGCAACCGAGTGGAACAATGTTACACATAAAAAAATAAATTAAAAAAAAAACATAATGGAAAAATATGTGACTTAACATCCGGGTCCTTGTAATGATATTCAATAAGTTCGGATTGTATTCCAAAAACAGCTATCCTCAAATTTACTCCAAACATTATCCACAGTTTATCCGCTATCCGCACGGCCATGCAAACTACTGTATATCCGCATGGCGAAAAAATCCGCATCCACGCAGAGCTTTATCTATAGGCACTAGCTGTGCCCTGAAGGCCATTACTCACCACCACCCACACCTCAGTAGCTTCCATATAATCCCAGCCATGAATGACACCGAGACATCGGAAAAATGCCACATTTGACTTTAGCCTGTGCCAAGAGATAAATGCATCCATCAAGAGATGTGATTAATTGGAGCGAGCCGAGTTTGCCGTAACTGGGACGTGCTTCGGGTAACAATACTGTATTATGTAACTGCAGGCTACTGTAGTGCTATGTAGATTGAATCAATTCCCAGTTTGCAGCAGGCAATTGGAAATGGCAATAAATAAATTGTGCCAATAAGCGAATTGAGGAGCTCTGCCAATGTAACAGCGAGTGCTTGTTGTTCACCACGATCAGTTGGTGAACGTCTCAAATAATACAGAAAGCTTTCCAGTCGGTCAACACAATATTTGTGCCCAATTACATTAGGCGGGAAAACAAGTATTTATATGCCCTACATGAAAACACTACATAAGATATTTTAGCACAAAAATAATACGCTTAATGTACAAAAATGGGGGGGGGGGGGTACTTAAAATGGATGAAATGTTTGGAACGTGAAGCGTTCATCCTCAGATCCTGCCCAGGCTTAATTAATTACGATGTTTATGAATTACATTTAGGCACAAATATCCTGTATATAAAAAAGTGATGCTTTTCAGTCGTCAACACAATTGTACCCAAATGAGTGCAAACAGTGTCCAAGTGAACTGCTCTCTACAGGACCGCGCAAGACTCAAGCAGACAAGTAGCCTGTACAATTCAACCTGAATTGACCATTTCACTCCTAACAAGCAAATTCGGGAAGTCAATCACCGCTTCCAGTATCTCAACAAAACATAACAGACTACAACTAACAAATATTGACGAGTTGCATTATTTCAACTAATACTGCAACTAAATAAGTGTATATATTGTAAATATTTTCACCCATACTTTCGTACATAATTTTCATAGCCTAAGTGGAATGTATCTGATGATCGCTTGACGATCGAAACTGGTCATCCAAGTGTATTTATTAAATCTCATATATATATATATATTCAGGATTAGGGAATAACCCATCTCATTTGGGTACAATCGTGTTGACCGACTGAAAAGCATCAAACTTTTCTTTACTAAGGCAACACTAAACAAGGAGTTCCGTCACGAACAAAAGAGCCTACTTTCCTTAAAATTTAAGATTCATGCCAATGATTAATCTATATTGTTACGTGCCACCCCCCTAATGGCACTTTTGTTAACTGGATTACGGTGGGTAGAAAGCACAACACCAATTACTGCTTAAAGAAATAATTAACTTTATTGTGGCCAGAAAGATACACTACTCAACAGCAAATACAAGCAATTATTACCTTACTCCAGTTTCCTCACGTCGAGAATACTTCCCCTTTTGCTTCCCCTTTTGCTTGTCAACAGACCACAGTTAATCCTCTCGCTAATGAGTCCGGTCCCGTACGCTGGCTGGAAATAGCTGCACTAGGTCTGTCACTCACTGTTTTGCAACTCACCACAATGACCTCTCTCGCACTAGGTAAGCACACTCGCTCAAAACACAGGCAGTCCCCTGTAAGCTCCTCACTCCCTTCGCTGTCAAGAGAATCTGCTTCACTAGGGGTTTCGCAAGTCTCCACACTTCTGTCGCTCAGGATAAGCGCTCGCACTCGCTCGTAAAACAACAACAACAACAACTGCTTGACAGGTCGCACTTATATAGCAGGCCGGTGACTCAAATGCTTCTAGATCCACCCAGGGTTCACGGCTTCTCGAGGTTTCCATCGCTGGCTCAGTCACGAATATTCTGGACCATCCCTTTGTCCTAGTAGCCCTGTTGCATAAGGCGCACGCAATACACGAGGCAGGGCACAGCTCAGCCCTGGGGCAGTTGTGACTCATGCGGCGAGCGATGACACAAACTCACAGCCGTAACAATATGGATCTATCTAAAATAATGACGAAATTAAGTTGGTAATATAGAAATTTCTAATTAGTTCGAAATACTGTATACCTGGCATACTGTAGCCTAATAGAGCACTACAGTTGGCAGCCCTGGTAACTGAATACATTCTTAGTTCCATCTCTTAAGGTACAGAATACAAAATTTGGTTGAAGTCCAATGGATAGCATGGACGTTACATGCAGTTAAACATTGGATCTAGCAGTGCGCGTAAAATCATGTTGGCAACAATGTCATGCATGTATTGGTCACAAATAATCTGAAATAATATGATCTATTGTTGTGCCAATTTTGAATGAAATCCATTAGTTAGTATAGAAGTTAGATGCATTTTAAAATTGGACCTATCAGCAGGCTTAGAATCATGTTCGCAGCACTGACGTATATTAGTTACTCCAAATTAATATAGAATGCCAGGTACTATACGTGCGCATAGTTTAAAGCTGTCGGCTTGCATACTTTCTGATATATTGGTATTTGGATAAAAGAAATCTAGAGCATTTATTAACAGTTGGCAGCCCTGTTGGCTCTTAAGAATACGCTCAGTAATATCTGGTTATGTAGGTCTACACATAGCACATACGAAATTTGGTTGAATTCCAATTTAAAGTTATATGCATTTAAAAATTGGACCTATCAGCAGGCTTATAATCATAGCCTCCTGGAAATTAAACTGAAATATTATTGTCTATACGTGTGCCAATTTTGAAATAGCTCCCATTCGAACCTTCCAAGATATCCAACATGGAGCTCAAATTTCAATTGCGATTTTTCAGCAGTTGTTAGCACTGACATTTTCAAATACGGCATTGAGATATTCAGGTATAGATCTTTACTCCTACCAAATTTTGTTTCGATTGCTGCAGCCGTTTACGAGTTGATAGGGGGGGGGACACACACACACAGCCAGACAGACAGACAGGACACACACACATTTCCTCATTTTTGCAAAATGTGAAAAGTAGGCTAAAAATGGCTTCTAACAGCATATAATATCCTGTATATACAAGGTTCAGATTACATAAGTTCGTAAAAACGTGTGTAACGCGTCGAACTTATTTACAGATGTTATTGTTCACTACTATGGTTGTTGCGTTAACGTATCAGGGCCGGATTTAGATTTTTTGCGCTCCTAGGCCTGTGGGCTGACCCTCTTCATACCATCGTGAAGAAAGGAGTTGACCTCAGAAAGGTTTTTGTGAGGGTAATTTTTATTTTATTCTAATGTATCGTGAAGTAAAATAATGAGTGAATCAACTGTTTCTAAATGTATATATAACTAAATAAAAAGGCCAACGAGATATTAAAATAAATTTAAACCATTTAAGACTCATCATACGCTTACATATATTTAGATGTACATATACACTACATCATACAACCTGCAACTATGCATAATGAATTATTCAAAATGAACTGATAGTAATATTCAAGACTTAAATTTTCACATAATAAATCATAACACATTCCTGTTCTAAACCTGAAATCGAAAAATATGATGTGGCAAAACATTTGTTGGAAATTGATGGCCACAATATAAATTGGAAAGTGTCAACATTTTGGAAAGTATAGTTTAAATCATAAAATGATACGAAATTGGTTTTTGAAAAAACATAAGTAGTAACAGTCTGTTTAGTCTATTTTTGAACTGTAAAAAGAACTTTTCCAAGCGCGACAATATATAAAAGTAGCGTATAACAAAAATATGTATGGATTAATTTTGCGCCCCTCAGCATGGTGCGCCCCTCGGACGGGGTCTATGGGGCCTATTGGTAAATCCAGCCCTGTTAATGTTGATTTATTTTAAATATGTTAACCTGTGTTCTATTGAATTCTTATTGTGACCAGATTCAGAAATGATTTCTACACTATTTTATTAGTTATATTCTAAATCAAACGTTCCTATTTAAATTGTCCTATTATGTGTGGTTATAATTAAAGCCATACGTGGTTGTGGATATCCGAAACATTTTTCGCCGTGCGGATAGCGGATAAGCTGTGGATAATGTTTGGAGTAAATTTGCGGATAGTTTTTAGAATACAATCCGAACTTGTTGAATATCTACTAGGACCAGGATGTTTATGACATTTTTCCGTTATGTTTTTTTTTCATGACACATGTAAAATGATTTACGCTAATGTCATTCGAATTATGTCATTAAGCGCAATTAACACTCCGAACTGAAAAGGGTTGCAATTCTGGCTGTATAACATTATTTTAAAGATAGAACTCGACATACATAGCTGAAGGGAATGACTCTCTCCTCAAAACTCATGTTAAAGGACCTTCCACTATTAACACCTGTGTGAAGCTAAATTATATAGGTTAAACATTTGACTAACGTTCTTAGGTTCCTACGTTCGTCGTCAAGAGCCGACTGCGGTGGCATCCGGTAACTAAGTTCTGAACTAGTTGGTCGTTGCCTGTGACGTTTGGCGGCAAAAGTAGGAACAACTTGGAAAAAAATCAATGTCTGCAGTCCTTACTTGAATTTAAAAAAAGTCCTCTCGGCATGCCGGAAGGCGGAGGTAGATTTCACCGGACAAACTTGGGGATAGTCGAAAATAGGCAGAATATGCAGGTTTTCGTAGAAGGATCAGACCACATTTATTGCGTGAAAGTATTTTATAATTGGAGATTAATTAACTTTGTTTTTCGTCATTTTATGCATATTTTAAACATTCTATTGTCTTATGATGACGGTAACCTTCTTGTCATTTGGAGTCCATTTTTATACTTGTGGTCACACTGTCCTTATGTAAAGTTTCGACACTGATGTGTAACTATGTAACGGTCTGTTACTTCTTCACGCAAAATTATATCTCCCGCAGAGATGTTGGTTGGTTCCTCAGTTTAGGGGCTGCGACAACGTGGTCATGTAACCCCGTGTACTTTGGGTGAGTGTAGAATCTGTCTGATAAACTGTGTGAATTGTGATAGCTGTATTAGTCTGTAATTCAGGTAAGGAATGCAGACGCTCAATTTCAAGCAGTAGTTCCTAATGTTGCTACCAGATACTACCGTCAACGACACCTAGCTGTGAACTTGGCTACTAGATGCCACCGCAATCAGCAACTCGCAACGAACGTTGGAACTTCCCCTCCAAAGGAAAGCATACTGAGGGATTTTTAGCGCTCTTAGAAAATCTGACGACTTTGGCCGGCTTTGAACCCGCGACCTTGGGCATAGGAGTTCAGCATGCTACCAGTTAAGTCACCGAAGCCGCATCACACTTAGTCAGATGGAAATCTGAATCTGATCTCGCGCAAGTGCGTTGTCATGGCAACGTCTGATGGCTCATCCCTCATCAATTTAGTAGTGTTGCCATGTCAACCACTGATAGCTCTTGGCATTTTCTTACAATTCCGAAATCATTTTTCTCATCCCTTGGCGTAATGGTGGCTCATATCAAAAATTCTTTCAGACAAAAGTTTTAGGTAATTATTAGGGTAATATTGTCCATTTTGTACGGTTTTGATATTGTGCCTATTAACAGAGATATGATTAATGTTTCCCGAAAAAACAACTTTTTCCCACCCCTTTGGTCAATGGTTGGTGCTATCAAAAAAACGTTTCAAACATAAATTTCTGAGCTTTATCCGACACATAGTATGAACTTTGAACGGATTCAATATTTCACATATTAAGAGAGTTATAGCAATATTTCATTTTTTCGAAAAAAAAAAAGTCCCCCATTTTCATCCCCTTCGACCGATTTAGCCCAGTAACGAACTCGTCCGAGATTTTATGGGTATACATATTCGGTAAAAAATTCAAAGTGATTGGTGCAAAATTACGGCAGTTATCGTGTCCACAAGAAACTGATATACATATATATACATATATTACATAAATTATATATAAACTTTTGAACTGACTGTGGTTTTGGGGTCTAGGGGATGTGAAACGCGAAGTTATGTCGAAATTTTCCGGAAATCGAAACATGGTACCCATTGCAATAGTTAGCTTTCTAATGAAATCTACCTAAAATACTGCCGTCAACGACACCTAGCTGTGAACTTGGCTACTAGATGCCACCTCAATCAGCAACTCGCAACGAACGTTGGAACTTCCCCTCCGAAGGAAAGCAAACTCAGGTTTTTTAGCGCTCTTAGTAAATCCGACGACTTCAGCTGGGTTTGAACCCGCGACCTTGGGCATAGAAGTTCAGCATGCTACCAGTTGCGATACCGAAGTCGCTTCCCACTGACATATGAAAACTGAATGTGATCTCGTGCAGTGGCGTTATCCGCATCCGCACGTTTATCAGAATCTAGTGGCATTACAATAATAGATTTAATTAGATAAGATATTAAAGCAACGCATTCAGTTTTGAGGTGAGGTTGGTTGGTTCCTCAGTTAAGGGGCTGCGACAACGCAGTCATGTAGCCCCGTGTACTTTGGGTGTGTGTAGAATTTGTCTGATCACACTACTGCTACAACTGCAACTATTACCACGAACTACAAATTTATCACTAAGTTGTCATGGCAACCTCTCTTGGCACTTGGCATTTTCTTATAATTTAAATCATTTTGTTCACCCCGTGGCGTAATGGTGGGTCATATCAAAAATTCTTTCAGACAAAAGTTTTAGGTAATTATTGGAGGAATATTGTCCATTTTGTGCGGTTTTGATATTGTGCCTATTAACAGAGATATGATTAATGTTTCCCGAAAAACCCACTTTTTCCCACCCCTTTGGTCAATGGTTGGTGCTATCAAAAAACTTATTTGACATAAATTTTTGGCACTTATCCGACACATATTATGAACTTTGAAGGGATTCGATATTTCATGTATGAAGAGAGTTATAGCGATATTTCACTTTTTCGAAAAAAGCCCCCCATTTTTACCCCCTTTGACCGATTTTGCCCATTAACGAACTCGACCGAGATTTTATAGGGATACATATTATGTAAAAAATTCAAAGAGATTGGTGCAAAATTACGGCAGTTATCGTGTCCACAAGAAACATATATATATACATAAATTATATATAAACTTTTGAACTGACGGTGGTTTTGGGGTCTGGGGGATGTGAAACGCGAAGATATGTCGAAATTTTCCGGAAGTCGAAACATGGGACCCATTGCAATAGTTACCTTTCTAAAGAAATCTACCTAAAGAGATACACACACACTAATACTGCCATCACAATTAACACCGGTGATCAGACAAATTCTACACACACCCAAAGTACACGGGGCTACATGACTGCGTTGTCGCAGCCCCTTAACTGAGGAACCAACCAACCTCACCTCAAAACTGAATGCGTTGCTTTAATATCTTATCTAATTAAATCTATTATTGTAATGCCACTAGATTCTGATAAACGTGCGGATGCGGATAACAGTAGTGCGGATGCGGGTAACGTTTCCTTTATCCGCGCAGGGCTCTAGTTACAATGCACAAATTATACAGAGCAATAAAATGGAAAACTTATTTAAACATAGGCTATCTGTAATACGAAACCTGAGTTCTATGCGTCCGCTCCAGTTCACTATTCACTCGGCACTAAAAGCTGGGAGGTCCGTTGCCTACCACCTAGCTGGAAAGTCTCAATTCTCAAGCGCAGGTTGAACAAAAGCTATACATTCACTTAGCTATAAAATGATTATGGTGGAAATTGCCGTTTTAAAAGGCTCAGCATCTAGATTATCACCCCAACAAACATTATGAAGTGGACACTACTGCTACAACTGCAACTATTACCACGGACTACAAATTTATCACTAACACAAGACGAAAAAATTAAAAAACAAGCCTTACAGTAGTCGCGTATGTTATTCGAATAATTCCATATTATTTACTCGCATTTTTTTAAAGAATGAACTCAGCAAACAAGAAGGATTCCTTCGTGTTATTACCATCGGCAAGTTCTCATTACTATTATTTCTGCAATAACTACTTGTAAAACTCCAGTGACAAATCCTTTCAGCAAATATGATGTAATAGTGCTGTATTTTGGCCGACAGTACCTCGGGTGCTTACATTAAATAAGAACACAGCAAAAGTAGTAAGATTTAATAAATCATAATTGTTTTCAGCAAATATGACATAATGAATATTTTTACAACAAAGAACGACAATTTGAAGATTATTTATTGTAGGAATATCTTTAATGGGGCCTCCAAACCTTGAAGTAGGCTAAACCGTATGATGCATACCACCTCATTCGCAAGGGATGCCTGTTCGAAGTAGCATTTGACCGTTGGTTTCCAGAGAAGCAGATAGTGTTTCTTGGCGTGGTGGGTGATTTTTTCTAACATACGATCAAGAAGATCATAATGTCAGGCGTGGATGACGACAATCCGCCTGATGATTATTTTTATATTTCAATCTCATTAGTAGTACAGTATATGAATTGAAAGAAAAAAAAAATAGCATCCGAAGTGAGACTCGAACTAGCGTCCAGGCGATTACTGGGACCAAACGTTACCGGGTGAGCAACGCGTCCTGCTTAAACTCCATAATATCTTTACTGGATATGAAGCGCTCGGAAAACTTCGAAGTCGATTTTCTCGAGAATTTATGAATATGGCATCGAACGGCTTTGGGAAATTATTGTTCGAGGTCTGAACTTTACGTACCCGAAGCGGGGAAAATTACAAAAATCCGATTGCCGTAGGGTCCCCTCGTTAGAAGAAGGATAGGCATGAAAGGCAGATAGGAAAGGGAAAGAGGAGAGATTCCTCGCCGTAGTCAGTGGAAAAAGGGGAAAACTCATCCAGCTCAGAAATCCTTCGAAGTCGCCAACTCACGAACTCCCCATGTGTCGTGGACACACACGCACACGCCCCGCGCGCGCGCGCACTCGACCTTGAGCGGAAGGCAGGAAATATCACGAGAAAGATAAATTACAAGGGTTCAGACCCCTCGAAGAAGGAGGGTATCAGGAAAGATGAGACAAGGGCCAATAAGGCAGGAAAGTACGGTAAAGGACTCCCTAGGCCTCAGGGTTGGAAGTGAATGGTAATTGTAAATTCATTTACAGGCATTTTGGACATCGTGGTCAATTAGTCCCGTGTATACAGAGAGAGGGGAGAAAAAAGATAACCAGTGTTGTTGTGGTGTCTGAGTGCTGAGTGTGTGTATTTGTAATACAGGTTATAATTGGAAAGGAGGCGGCCGTGGCTTTACGTTAACAACTATCCCGGTATTTACCTGGAGTAGAAGTGGGAAACCACGGAAAACCACTTCCAGGGTGGCTGAGATGGGAAACGAACCCACCTCTTCCCAGTTTTGCCTCAAGAGGTTGAATGAGCCCCTTTCCAGCCCTCAGACCAGAATTAGATTTTTTGGCAGTGCCGGGAATCGTACCCAGAGCTCCGGAGGGACAGCCAATAATGCTAGTTGCCACACTAAGAAGGTCGGAAGAGAACAAGAGTTGACCAAGGAAGGTCAATAGGAAAGGTGAAAAAGAGGAGCCCGGCATATGTAAGTGGAAGCAATGTCTGTCTGATCTGGGCTCCCGTGGTTGTCAACCCGCGTCCCACTAGCCGTGAGCCCCTGGGTGCTCAGAGAACAAATACCAATGTCTATGTACATGATCTGTGCCAACCTTTGTAATTTAGTACGAGACACTTGCCTCAAATTTAGCACAGTGGATCCTTCCTTTTATTAAAGGAATTCTAGGCGGCTATTATGTAATCAAATGGTGCCATAACCTTTAAAGTGCTAGTCCTTCTTTAGTAGCCATTATAATGACCGTTGCTTGTAGTCTTATTTATAGCAAGTTATCTGGGGTTATTGCCCATGTTATTGGCAGGTGCTGTAAATACTAATTTATCCACTTGTATTTTTAGCCTACTTTCGATTTTTGCAAAAAATGAAAGTAGACTTATGAGATCAACACAGGGCGAAAAAAGTGTGTGTGTGTGTATGTGTGTGTGCGAGTCTGTGTGTGTGTGTGTGTGTCTGTGTGTGTGTAGTACGAGACACTTGCCTCAAATTTAGCACAGTGGATCCTTCCTTTTATTAAAGGAATTCTAGGCTGCTATTATGTAATCAAATGGTGCCATAACCTTTAAATAACCTCTGAATGTCTGTCCCCCCCTATCAATTCGAACACGGTGAATGCGAATTGAACGAAATTTGGTACAAAGGTAGCACTAGCAAAGGACACCTCAGTGTCATGTTTTATATCGCCGCCATCTTGACGGAAACGTAATGGCGGCCACACAAATTTTCAAAGCTTAAATCAAATTACGATTAACCTAATCATCCGATCTCTACCAAATTTTGCAACTACATACCTTTATGAAGGGAGCTTCCTTTGACCAATCTAATAGGTCATTCGCCTAATAGTTTGCGGATGGCGGCCATCTTGGTGTCAAAATGGATTCCCCCTATTAATTCGAACACGGTGAAACCGAATGGAACGAAATTTGGTACAGAGATAGCACTAGCAAAGGGCATCTCAGTGTCATGATTTATATCGCCGCCATTTTGACAGAAACGTAATGGCGGCCACACAAATGTTCAAAGCTTAAATCAAATTACTATTAGCCTAATCATCCGATCTCTAGCAAATTTAGCTACAACATACCTTTATGGAGGGAGCATCCTTTGACCAATCTAATAGGCCATTCGCCTAATAGTTTGCGGATGGCGGTCTCTTTGTGTCAAAATCGATTCCCCCTATTAATTCAAACACGGGGAAACCGAACGGAACGAAATTTGGTACAGAGATAGCACTAGCAAAGGGCATCTCAGTGTCATGAT
Organism: Meconema thalassinum; assembly: GCA_946902985.2. Classification (NCBI taxonomy): domain Eukaryota; kingdom Metazoa; phylum Arthropoda; class Insecta; order Orthoptera; family Tettigoniidae; genus Meconema; species Meconema thalassinum. The sequence goes on along the minus strand of OX336392.1, from coordinate 296,485,571 downwards.
TTATATCGCCGCCATATTGACAGAAACGTAATGGCGGCCACACAAATGTTCAAAGCTTAAATCAAATTACGATTAGCCTAATCATCCGATCTCTAGCAAATTTAGCAACAACATACCTTTATGGTGGGAGCATCCTTTGACCAAACAAATAGGTCATCAGCCTAATATTTTGCGGATGGCGGCCATCTTTGTGTCAAAATAGATTCCCCTTATCAATTCGAACACGGTGAAACTGAATGGAACGAAATTGGGTACAGAGGTAGCACTAGCAAAGGGCACCTCAGTGTCATGTTTTATAACACCGCTATCTTGACGGAAATGTAATCGCGGCCACCCAAATGTTAAAAGCAAAAATGTAATTACGACCAACCTAATAATCTAGTCTCTAACCAAATTTTGCAACACCATATCTTTATGTGGGAATCATATTCAGACCAAACTGCAAGAATATCATCCCAATAGTTTGCAGATGGTGGCCAAGTATGTGTGCAAATCGATTCCCCCTGTCAATTCAAACACGGTGATACCGAATTGAACGAAATATGGTACAGAGGTAGCACTAGCAAAGGGCACCTCATATTCATGTTTAATATCCCTATAGCACGTTGCATTTCAACAAGCTACTACAACCAACATTCAATCATACTCCTTGAAAAGGACAAAGAGTTATAACAATACCCATGCATTTAGGAGAAAGTAGGCTATATGTTCTTTACTGAACATCTTGTTTAATTGCCTAATGGTGCCAGGGAGATCGTATTATGCTCCTGGAGGAGATTGGTAGGTTGGTTGGTTCCTCAGTTTAGGGGCTGCGACAACGTGGTCATGTAGCCCCGTGTACTTTGGGTGTGTGTAGAATCTGTCTGATAACCGGTGTTAATTGTGATGGCTGTATTAGTCTGTGTTATCTGTTCTTTAATTCAAGTAAGGACTGCAGACAATAATTTCAAGTAGTTCCTACTTTTGCTACTAAATGCTGCCGTCCACGACACCTGTCTTGAGGTCTTGGCTACTAGATGGCTATGCAGTCAGCACCTGGTGACGAACGTTGGAACTAATAGAGCTTTATCAATTCTAACCTACAAATTTTGGCTTCACACAAGTGTAGTTAGTGGAAGGTTCTTTTTCATGCTATAAATCTAAGACATGGGACCACCGGTTTACTACCTCTCCGAACTGGAGGAGATAATCAATCTAATTGCTGAAATTTACACCAAACAACTAATATAGTCTGTTTTCATATATTGACTAGTTTCCATTTCAGACCTCTCTCATCAATGAACTATATTTTCCATTAATGGATTAAATAACAATATGTTTATGCCCTACAGTATATTGTGACAAAATATGGAGCAACCATTTTTAAATTTTAACTCATTATACAAATAAGGTTCCCCAGGGGCTAACGATTAGTGGGACGTGGGTTGGTGACCACGGAATCCCAGATGAGTCCGGCATAGCTTCTATTCACTAGTCATCCTTCCTGTCGACCTTCCTTTGTCAACAGTTATTCTCTTCTGATCCCGACGGTAATAGGAAAACCGAGGTTTAAGGCGTCCTTTTTTTTCGTCCTTAATTGGCCCTTGTCTCATCTTTTCTGATATATTCATTCTTCGTGGGTTAAGACCTCTTATTTTCTTCCCATGGTATCTCCTGGCTTCTGCACAAGGCCCTAAAGGAGGCAGGGTGTATATAGCACCACCACTTTTAGTGCACCCGGAATAGTGCTACACTCTCAGGGCTCGTGGCGGGCGAGTTCGGGAGTTGGTGACCCTGAAGGATTCCTGAGCTGGATCCACTTTCCCTTTTCCCATTCCCTTTGGAGCGGACCCTATCCTCTTCCCCATTCCTGTCTGCCTTTCATGGTTCTCCTTCCTTCCTTCCAGGTCCTTCAATCCCCATTCTTCGAGGTTCGAGGGCATTTCTTTTCCTACAGTCTTTTATTTACAAGTTTTCCTTTCGTATCCATTTCTTCTTTTTAGTGTGTAAGTTAATTATGAGTCTGTAGTTAGAAGTAGTTGTATCTGTATTAGTAGGTTTATTTCATTTTTTCGCCATCACCCATATCATTAGGTACCGTTAACCCTGATGTTATGTCCTTAAAACAATCACCACCACCACCACCACCACCACCACCACCACCACCATCAAAATATTCTAACTGTTTCAGGCAATGCAAATACAAATAATAATTTTAAGGTAACTAAATAGTAATAGGCCCTAATAGGGTGTTCGACTTTGCCCCCACATTAAATCAAATATACCTCCCTCTAACATCCCTCCAGCATTGCAAAATGTGTTTCTGAATTAAACTATTGGGGTCGTTTTGTACTATGCATAATGGTAAATAATTACTTAATGTTTTATTCATGAAAAACCCCAAAAGACAATGTATTAAGGGAACATGGACCCAGCTCGGGTCGGGGACACCAACTCCCGAACTCACCAGCCGTGAGCCCTTGAGGCTGTAGCACTGACCATAAGTTAGTGGAGGCAATGGCGGACTCAGCTGATGTTCCGTGGTCACCAACGCGCGTCCCACTAGATGCAGTCCCTGTGGGGGGATCGTACGATTAAGAGAGTTTTACCCAGGGGAACCGACAGGAAAAAAGAAATGGTAATGTCCGGAAGTGGAAGTGGAAGAGGTCCTGTAGACACTGACACACATTTCATAATAGTGAGATCCTGGGGGAAGTGCGCGTCTGCATTTTACATGCCATGTCGTACGATCTCCTTCTGCTCGTGCCTTTGATCAGTGTGCTCTTCGAGAGACGGTTTAAAGCCTATCGACCTACGCATTATATTGATCCTCCAATGTTTACGCACGCGAACCACAATGAAAGTCAAGTGGTCACATCAGCGTAACCTTGGCGACCAGTTCTATGAATATCCACCGCAGTGAAAGCGCACCGAGAGAAATATGGTAGCTTGTTATGGTCAAAACGTACAAGTACGAGACACCTTGTAATATGTACATATTCTATATGTATATGGGAGCCATGTCCCATTTCTATTGTCTGTGTAAGCTAGGTATCTATGACAACAGTTGTTGACAAAACATAAAGAGGTCAATAAAGAATCTGTCTGTTAGGTAGTCAGCCTGAAGGCTGGTTGGATCCTCAAAAAGTACCGCCGTTAGGTTATGTGGGTAGATACCCACAAGTAAACAAGGCAGCGCTATATTGAGGCGTAATAGGCAAGATGAGTGAGGTAGTTAGCAATTCCTTTCCTCACTGAGTCAGTTCACCAGTACTAACCCTATGAATAGAACCTTTCACTATATCCACAGGCACTGACTGTGCCCTGAATGTCATTACTAAGCACCACCCATACCTCAGTAGCTTCCATATAATCACAGCCATGAGTGAGACAGACATATTTTGTCAAAAGCCACATTTTACACTAGCCTGTGCCAACAGACAAATGCAAATGTACTGCATTCATCAAGAGATGGCAAACAGGCCACAATAAAGAATAAACTGTTTATATTCTATGCCCAAGATAGCGGGTTCAAACCCGGCCAAAGCTGTCGATATTTTAAGAGCGTTAAAAATCCCTCAGTATGCCTTCCTTCGGAGGGGAAGTAAAGCCGGCGGTCCCATGTCGTAAGATTTATGGCATGTTAAAGAACCTTCCACTAATTGCACCTCTGTGAAGCTAAATTGGATAGGTTAAGAATGTAAACAACACTCTTAGGTTTCTACGTTCGTTTCCAAGAGCCGACTGCGGTGGCGTCTAGTAGCTAAGTTCTGAACTTGGCTTTGTAGTAGTTGACGGTGGCGCTTGGCGGCAAAAGTAGGAACTATTTGAAAAATTCTAAGTTGCAGTACTTAAATTAAAAAACAGATAACACACACTAATACAGTCATCACAATTAACACCGGTTATCATAAAAAATCTACACACACCCAAAGTACACGGGGCTACATGACCGCGTTGTCGCAGCCCCTAAACTTAAGAACCAACCAACCAACCAAACTGTTTATAGATATTTTGTACTGTTTGTTGGTTGGTTTTTCCTCATAGGCGGTGCCACAAGATCACCTGGGTGTCTCCTGATCAAGTCACAGAAAATCAAATTGATCACATCGCGGTGAGCAGGAGGTTCAGAAGAAGCTTGGAAGATGTTAGGAACAAGAGAGGAGCGGACGTTGGTAGTGACCATCATCTTGTGGTTGCCAACTTCCGCATGAAGATCGTCGCAGTCCGCCGAAAGTTTAACACTCGGCACAACAAGTTTGATGTGGGCAAGCTTAAGAACCAGCAGAGATTGGACCAATTTAAACTGGAGCTCAGAAATAAATTCCAGGTGTTGGAATCCGAGACAGAAGGACGTGGAGACTGTGTGGAGCGAGGTAAAGAATATCTTCGTGGAAACCAGTGAGATGCAGCTCGGGTACAAGAACTACCTGCGGAAAGAATGGATATCCGATCAGACCTGAGACAAGATAAATTATAGGAAGGAGATTAAGGCCAAGCTCAACACCTGCAAGACTAGGCAGCAGAAGGCTCTCACACAAGCAAAGTATTCAAGAGCAAACAGGGAGGTAAAGAGGAGTGTACGGAAGGATCATAGGAGGTGGATTGATGAGCAGGCGGTGAAAGCAGAAGAAGCGGCAAGAAGGGGGGGACGTTAAGGAGCTCTATGGCATCACAAAGATGCTTTCGAAGAAAGGTTTTAATAAAACTAGGCCTGTGAAGAGAAAGACGGGCGAGATCCTCACGACCTGTGAACAGCAGCTGACACGATGGAGAGAACACTTTGCGGAGGTCCTTAATAGAGATAGAGGACCAGAAAGTAAGCAGCGAGGAGAAGATGAAGAGGAAGCAGAAAGTGACCCAAGCATCAGCCTCGACTCCCCAACTCGGGGCGAAATACGGACAGCGTTGAAGCAGATGAAATGCGGGAAGGCACCAGGTCTGGATAATATCCCAGCGGAAGTACTGAAAGCAGACCTGGATATTACGATCGATCTGCTGCACCCGCTGTTGGAGAAGATCTGGAAGGAGGAGAAAATACCAACCGACTGGAAGAAGGGGTTGATAGTCAAGTTGCCGAAGAAAGGGGACACCACAAACTGTAACTGGAGGGGTATCACCTTGCTGTCCATTCCAAGCAAAGTGCTGGCGAGAGTCATCCTGAATCGTATAAAAGACTGCGTAGAAAAAGGCTTCGGAAGGAACAGGCTGGATTTCGACAACATCGCAGCTGTGTGGATCTCATCAACAGCCTCCGAATCATCCTGGAGCAGAGTGTGGAGTGGCGGAATACCCTTTACCTCACATTTGTTGACTTCGAGAAAGCCTTCGACTCCGTAAATCAAAGAATCATGTGGAAGACCCTCGAGGAATATAAAATTCCAACAAAGATCATCGGAATCATGGAAGAGATGTACGAAGGGTATGAGTGCCAGGTTCTTCACGAAGGCAAATTAACAGAATAGATAAAGGTCAGTTCCGGAGACAGGGGTGTGTCCTTTCCCCCCACTCTGTCCCTGTTGGTCCTGGATAGTGTGATGAAGAAGGTAATTGGAGGACGGAAGAGGGGTATTCAATGGGGTATAAATGACAGGCTTGAAGATCTGGATTTCGCAGACGACATTTGTCTTATGGCACAACGGTACCGAGACATAGAAGATAAGCTGGGGAGGTTGCAGAGAGAAGCAGAACGTGCAGGACTGATGATCAACACCAACAAGACCAAAGAGATGAGGATAAATTCTGACATCACGACTAGTTTGACAGTCAACGGAAAGGACATTGAGCGAGTTGAGTCCTTCCTCTACCTTGGAAGTATAGTCACAAATGATGGGGGAGCAGAGGAAGATGTTCGAAGCCGTATCAGGAAGGCAAATGGTGCCTTTGTCCAGCTCTACCCCATCTGGAGAAATAGAAACATTTCCAGATTTCCAGGAAGACCAAGCTCCGCCTTTTCAATAGCAACGTAAAGTCGATTCTTCTCTACGGCTGTGAAACATGGAAAGTCACAAAACCGATCAACAACCAGCTACAGGTGTTCATTAACAGATGTCTGCGTCGCATCATGAATGTGAGGTGGCCGGACATAATCTCAAATGAAGATCTTTGGACCATCACCAATCCACAACCGATTAGCATCCAGATCAAGGAGAGGAAATGGCGCTGGATTGGTCACACACTAAGGAAGCCGGACGGAGCTATTGAGAGGGCGGTGCTAGACTGGAATCCGCAAGGCGCCAGGAAGCAAGGTCGACCTAAGAAGACGTGGAAGAGGGCGATCGAAAATGAAATTGCAGAGGTGGACAAGAACTGGAGTCAAGTGAAGAGAATGGCCAGGAACCGTACTGCGTGGAGAAATTTCGCCAAGGCCCTATGCTCCGGAAGGAGCGGCAGGAATTTAAGTAAGTAAGTAAGTAAGTTGGTTGGTTCCTCAGTTTAGAGACTTCGACAACGTGGTCATGTAGCCCCGTGTACTTTGGGTGTGTGTAGAATTTGTCTGATAACCGATGTTAATTGTGATGGATGTATTAGTGTGTGTTATCTGTGATTCAGGTAGAAGGACTGCAGATAAAATTTTCAAGTAGTTCCTACTTTTGCTACCAAATGCTACCGTCCATTGCTACCAAATGCTACCGTCCATGACACCTAGCTGCGGACGTAGCTATTAGATGCCATCACAGCCAGCACGTGGTAGTTCGCTCAGCAAACTTCCTACTCGAGGTAATTATTGCCTTGTCATATAAATTTACATTTCAGTTTGCCTAAGTTAGGTTTGTTGGTATTTCCTCCGCTAAACTTAATCGACACGCCGCTGGATAAACATTTAGCAGACTTTGAACACAACAATTGTTCCTTTTTGAATTTTTGCTCTCAATTATAACCTATCTAAAAGCTTCGAAAGCTTTTTACCTCTTTCAATTTTTCGTGCAATCATCCTCTTACTTAGGAATCCATCCTCTGTGGGTAGTAAAGATATTCTTTATTGTTTCCATTCTCTTCAGCATCTAGAATGCTTCTCGAAATATTTCTTTTTGGCTTTGAAAGGAAATAATTTACATAGCCCCTTGTTTAAACTTTCGCCAGTGACCTGGGTCCCTGGTAGGCTGGTTGGTTCCTTAGTTTAGGGGCTGCGACAACGCGGTCATGTAGCCCCGTGTACTTTGGGTGTGTGTAGAATCTGTTTGATAACCAGTGTTAATTGTGATGACTGTATTAGTGTGTGTATCTGTTTAAATTCAAGTAAGGACTGCAGACATTCAATTTTTCCAAGTAGTTCCTACTTTTGCCGCCAAACGCCACCGTCAACGACCAATTAGTTCAGAACTTAGTTACCAGATGCCACCGCAGTCGGCTCCTGACAACGAACGTAGGAACCTAAGAACGTTAGTCAAATGTTTAACCTATATATAATTTAGCTTCATACAGGTGTAATTAGTGGAAGGTTCTTTAACATGTCAAATCTATGACATGGGGCCGTCGGCTTACTTCCCCTCCGAAGGAAGGCATACTGAGGGACCTGGGCCCCTATACAATACTCTATTTAATGTATGGAAGGGATAGTGCACTTGGCGACTGCTTACGGGACAGCTCAACCTTTCGTTGCATTATTACATAAAGTTATTATTAGCAACTTATTTATGCACACTCTTGGTTATATTTTTCGCAAGCAAAACTGATTTTCTTGCTAATTTCATTAATTACGCTTCGGCATTTCTTCTTGCCTCAGTAAACTATTTTTTTGCAACATAGGCCTATCCTATTAATATTTTTTTTGCAACATATCCTATTAATAATTAAAGTTTGAAGGCTAAGGTCTGCTTCCCATCTTGAATTCTTTAGCTCTGTGTTATACTAATTGTTTTCGCTTATATCAACATTTTTTTTTTGTTATTTTATAATAAAATCTTTCAGTGGATTCGCTCCCTTGTTGCCTAATTTTGTTTTTATTCCCAAGCCTTTTTCCTTTTTTCACATCATCTTCCCTCCGGTAGTGTGTGTTATCTTATTTAATTCAATTAAGGGGTGCAGACGATAATTTTAATCAGTTCCTGCTTTCACTACTAAATGCTACCGGCCACGACACCTAGCTGTGAACTTTGCGACTACTAGATGCCATCGCAACCAGCGCCCGGTGACGAAAGTTGGAACTTAAGAGCATTAATCAAACCTAACCTAAAAATTATGCTTCACACAAGTTTAGTTAGCTCTTTCACATGCCATAAATCTTTGACATGGGCCCGCCGGCTTTACTTCTCCTCCGAAGGAAGGCATACTGAGGGATTTTAACGCTCTTAGAAAACATCCGACGACTTCGGCCGGGTTTGAACCCACGACCTTGGGCATAGAAACTCAGCATGCTACAACTACGCCACCGAAGCCGCCAAGTTGGCACTCGAAAAGCACTATTCAGCGGTTGCACATAGGTAACAGTATCATGATAACCTTGCTGTACTTCCAAGGGCCAGTACTAACAATAACTTTATACTCTTTATATCATAATGAATGACGAATCGCTATTGCATGCAACAAGTATGGCAGTTATGTTGAATGTACTGAATGTTATGTGCAGGGGCAGATGGTACAGAAAATCATTTGTGTGCTGTAACACTCAAGAGGCTCTCCATACTGAACAAACACGCAAACAAAATCAACACATATGCACATTCTTCATACAAATTAATTAAGTACACAATAACACCTGCAATGACAAAATACTCGTATTCACGAACTGAGAAACACTTGGTGTGAGCGCGAACTTGTCAGTGTTACTAAAAGCATTAAAATTGAACCAGCAACAATGTAGTGCAAAATAACATGATAATTTGCTATATTAAAATTAAAGAAAATCACAATACCATGTCCTTTTGAAAACATGAATATTGTATTTTTCATGGTTGATCGATTTACAAATTGTGGCTATAGAATAAGTAAGTTAAAAGATCTTCTGGCGGGAACAGTTGATGGCTTCCTCTAATATTCATCCCCCCCCCCCCCCATTTGCTTTGAGCGATCCCCCTTAAATGCTACCGCGGAGTCCAGAGGTTGCCACCAGCCACGTTCTTATTTCAAGTGACTAGTGCTGCCTCTCCGTGTTTCAACGAAGAATGCCTGTAATATATTGGCTCTGGTCTCGGCTGGTGTCCCAACAGCACTACGAAAAAGTTGGGCACGCATGCGCAAACGGAATAGTTCACGTTTGCCGGCAATAAAGTTAGAAATTCTTGCTGAGCTGCGATCTACGCAGCCAGGGTCGGACGCGGAGTGTAACGCACCACTACATACTGTACCTTGTTGTGAGGGGAATTGAAATATGAGCATTTCCTATTCTTTGGCTGACGTCTTTTTAATGCGCTGTATTTGATTGTAAATAATATTTTAAAGTAATTTATATTCAAATAAAACAATGTGCTGCAGCACCTCAGTTCATAAGGAGCAGCCGCCCTTGGTTATGTGTGTAACCGAGGAATTTATCGGTCTATGTATTACACTTTGTCCGGTTTAGCAGCCCGTAAGTAGTTTAAATTAAATTAAATAAATAAATAATAAACCACAGGGAAAATAAAGCGTAACACTTCTATACCTTCAATGAATTAACACAAAATGATTGTTACTTGCATTATTTTGAAACTTAATGCATGGTAGGTAAACAGCAACCTCATTTTAAGGGAAATACGATTTTTCACTCAAAAATTTACTTTCAGATGAGTATAAATTAAGTTCTTTGATTTTTGACAAATTTTCATGATCAGACGTCGTTAGTTTATTTCCAATATTTTGCGCTTCAACCAAAATCACTGCCACTTAACTGTCACAACACATTCTAGCACATTGAGTCTTCACTCTTCTTTGCTGCAACTTCTTGATGCTGCAGGAAGTAGGCTACTGAAAAACAAGGCATTAGATGAGAGCCCAACAAAGCCAAAACAAACCGCCATTTTCACATCCTCATAACAGCGAATACGAAGGCCAATAAGGCGGGGACACTCTTGCATCGAGTAGGCCTACGTTACAGTACACAGACATGAATTTGACATGAGAGGTTAGTTAGTTTTAAGGGGCGGAACTACGAGGTGATCTGCCCCGACAAGAGAAGAGCTCGGTACCATTAAGTGAAAACAATGCAGACTCGGCTGCAGTTCCGCAATCGTTAAACAAAGACTACCTAGTTGTGAGTCTCCCGGAGGCTCAAATGTTAGAAAGGGATAAGTTTCGAAACAGTATACACGATCGGGAAGTCAAGACCTCTTCGTTCATGGTATATTCTGCCTTATGCTTAAGGCCCTAAAGGAGGCAGGGTGTATTGTAGCCCCACCATTTATGGTGCTCCCTGGATATAGTGCTACACGCTCAAGGGCTCACGGCTGGTGAGTTCGGGAGTAGTGCAACCCGGAGGGATTCCTGAGCTGGGTCCCTTTTCCCATTGACTTTGGAGGCAGCCCCCTCTCCTCTTTCCATTTCCTGTCTGCCTTTCGTGGCTCAACTTCTTTCCAAGTCAATACTATTCTTCGAGGACTGAGAGGATATCTATACCCATTATGTAATTTCCATTGTTCTTTTGTCTCCCATTTCTAGCCTACTTTTCACATTTTGCAAAAAGTAGACTTATGAGATCGGGCAAATGTGTGTCTGTCCTTCTGTCTGTCTGTCTGGCTGTGTGCGTGTCCCCTCCTATCAACTCCTCAACGGCTGCAGCAACCGAAACAAATTTTGGTAGGAGTAAAGATCTGTACCTGAATATCTCACGGCCATATTTGAAAATGATGTCAGTGCTACCAACTGCTGAAAAATCGCAACTGAAATTTGAGCTCCATGTTGGATATCTTGGAAGGTATGAATGGGAGCTATTTCAATATTGGCACACGTATGGATAATAATATTGCAGTTTAATTTCCAGGAGGCCATACATGGCAGTGTTGCCAAAATGATTATAAGTCTGCTGATAGGTCCAAATTTTAAATGCATATAACTTCTACACTATCAATTGGATTTCAACCAAATTTCGTATGTGCTATGTGTACATAAACCGATATGACTGAGCTTATTCTCAAGAGCCATTTCAACTGATAATAAATGCTCTCAATTTTTTAAATCCAAATACCCCTATATCAGAAAGTATGCAAGCCGACAGCTTTAAACTATGAACACGTATGGTACCTGACATTCGATATTAATTTGGAGTAACTTATATACGTCAGTGCTACCAACATTATTCTAAGCCTGCTGAGAGGTCCAAATATAAATACATGTAACTTCTATACAATCATTTGGATTTCAACCAAATTTCGTGTGTGCTATGTGTACCATAACAGATATGACTATGCCGATTGTTAAGAGTAACCAGGGCTGCCAACTGTTAATAAATACTGTCTCTATTATTGTTACCCAAATATCAATATATCAGAAAGTATGCAAGTCAATAGCTCTAAACTTCGCACACGTATAGTACCTGGCATTCTAGATTAATTTGGAGTAACTAATATACGTCAGTGCTGTCAACATGATTCTAAGCCTGCTGATAGGCCCTATTTTAAAATGCATGTAACTTCTATACTAACTAATGGATTTCATTCAAAATTGAGACAACAATAGATATTATTTCAGATTATTTCTGACCAATACATGTATGTCATTGTTGCCAACATGATTTTACGCGCGCAGTTAGATCCAATGTAACGTCCATGCTATTCATAATTAATTAATAATTTTGTATTCTGTACCTTAAGAGATGGAACTAAGAATATATTCAGTCGCCAGGGGTGCCAACTGTAGTTCTCTATTACGCTACATTATGCCAGGTATACAGTATTTCGAACTAATTAGAAATTTAGACATTACCAACTTAATTTAGTCATTATTCTAGATAGCTCCATATAGATTAATCATAGGCATGAATCTTAAATTTTAAGAAAGGTAGGCTCTTTAGTTCGTCATTGAACTTCTTGTTTCCTTCTAGTATGTAAGTTGGTAGTGCCTGTCCTAAGTAACATACCACCCCCTAATCTGCGAAGGAAAGTAGCTTTGATCAGAGAATACAACAAGATCTTAGCGAACCCTGGATACCGGTACACTCTGACATCTCAGACCTCAGGATCAGCAGACTCCGTTCGAGACATCCACCTCTTGCATTTGCCAGCAACCTTATCGGATTCAACACCACCGATTCCTGGAGGAGAGAATGGACCCAAAATGTTCCAGCTACAGGCCAGGCAATGCCATGCATCACTGAGACAGTTCCTGGGTTTGATCAACCTCGCAAGGTATGGTCAATGCTCAACCGCCTTAGGACGGGACATGGAAGATGCGGGGATTCACTTTTTAAATGGCGAATGTTGTCCTCCCCAGTAAGCGACTGTGGTGCGCCGCGACAAACTGTTGAGCACATCAGGGAGGTTTGCAGCATCAGAACTTGCTGGCAACCCCAAAATGTATTGAGTATACAAGGTCTAGATGTTTATTTGTAGTTTAGTTGATAATTATTGTTCATTTTTAATGTATTTGTATGCCATACGCTAAATAAATAAATAGTTGGTAGTTAGGTAATAGTTTCAAGCAGTGCTTTCTTTTTTCAGGGGGAACGATGGGGTACGCGTACCCCCTTAAACATTTGGAAACTGTTTATGAAAAAAGATTGGTACGTTTGTATCTAGTCCAGCAAATATAACTTCCGACTTGAAAATTCATCGATCAGCTGGCGTCAACGCGCTATTCACAACAGTTGGAGGAGATTTCGAGTAATCTTCGATTTAAATCGATCTATCGAATCAGTTTATTTTGGTCGGCAACTCGGCACTCCGTTCTTATTAGCACACAGGCTAATGTTTGGAGGTGGGGTAGGTTGTTATTTTGTGCGTGTGGTTAGTTTTGAAGGATGAAGAAAATTACGAACTATTTAACATCCACCCAGGCATCAAAAAAGCTGAAAGTTAACGATTCGAACACAAACAATGACCGGACTTTGCAAATTGCCGAAAATTGTAAGATTGTGATGTTTTGTCGACTACAACTGAGAGTACCCCTTATTTTTTTTTTTAGAAAAGAAAAGCGCTGGTTCAAGTATGTAGTTAGATTTAGTTATAGGTCCAGTTTCATTTTCAGCCGATAACCTAGATGTTAGGCCCCTTAAAACAACAATTATCATCATCCGTTCAGTCACCCACTCATCCATTAATATTATTATGAGCCAGCCTATGACTGATTTAGGCCATTAATATTAATTGATGTCTTTATGTACAGTTTTGTTTGATGATTGTATTCTGATGGTTCATTTAATTGTATGTTATATTCAACTTGCACAGTATATGACTCAAATGTAAGGAACATGACTTCTGGCAGGCTGTAACTTGAGCTTGTGGATGGTGTAACTCTCGTAAATATACGAGTACAGTATATACACTAGTCAAAAAGAATTTTGCATATTGCAAGCTTTTATATTTGGAGACCAAATATAATAAACGTGCTTTATCCTATAACTGTTTTATTTATTTATGTAAGCGTATGGCATTACACATGAAACATAATAATAACAAGTACATACAAGCACAGATATCAACCTTATTAGAACCTTATGTCCAGTCTATTTCTTTAGTCCAGGCTCGATGATGTAGCACTGATAAGAGTCGTTAGGGTCACCTAGGTACGCTCTCAGTTTGCAATCTTCGACAATGTGCCTGATGATTATTATGATGATCGTGTGGCCTCCGGAGAGGCCGAGTGCAGGTCTTTCTAGTTGACGCCCGTGGGCGACCTGTGCGTCGTAATGAGGATGAAGTGATGAAGACGGCACATACACCCAGCCACGGGAATCGAACCCGGGGCACTTGGGCCAAACCCTAGCGCGCTAACCATTTAGCCACGGAGCCGGACAATGTGCCTGATGGTCTGGTTCGATGCACCGCAATCACAGCAGGGGTTTGGCCGCTTCCCCCATTTGTGCATGTCCGATAACAGTGGAGGGTACAGAAAAACATGTTATCTTTCAGTTATCACATGATCTAATGTGCAAAAACGGAATGTCGTCATACAGCACACTTCAGTGATTGGAGAGCATGGAACAACAACACGCAGGGAGTGAATGAATGGTTAAAGAATTAATGAAATATGTATTGCAGCTAATAGCCAAGGAAATTCAATATATGCAGGAAATACAATTAGCGAGTATGATTCAAGTTATTCACTGCACAGTTTCGTTAATGACTTTCTTTACACACATAATGGCATGATATCGGGGACAATGTTCATTGCACAGTTCGCATATACTGTACAGTCCTCATTTGGGTAGTGCAATCTTTTGATGATGCATAACTTTTAGTGGAAGCCATGTACAGCAAATCGCGTGACGGCGTGCCTTAGTTTATGATTAGCCTGTTTCCAGTCTTCTGTTGATATTGCGTTTGTTGCACATAAGTCATTCCAGATGTCGTTCCTTTTCTCAAGCAACATTTCTCATTGACTGTATTCGGTAGGTGCTGCTGTAACCTCATATCTCTACATAGTACAAAACAAAGTCCCCAACTAGGGGCCGATGACCTCGTAGTTCCACCCCTTAAAACAACAGTAACTAACTGAAGTCTCCGATTCTTGGATGAAACGGGTAATCACGAGAACCACTGGATGGAATTTGATGCGGTTCTCACCATTCTGTAAAGGATTTCTCGATGAAGGTTTCCGTAGAAAAACATTCATTTATGACCACAGGTAGCCGAAGCCGAGACTTGGGAGATTTTTAATGTTGCCATTATTGCAGCAGCAGTTCTTTCTTGCACATGGATTCTGAATGATAGTGTTGTTTGAAGGGTCAGTGTGGTTTGAGGGTAACTCGTAAGTATTTAAATTATGAACCAACTTCCAATGGTTATCATGAAGTGCCGAACGTCTTTCGGTGTTTTTCTCCTTTCTGTCTTGAAAGTGATCTTTTTGGTTTTCTGGAGATTTATTGATAGGTACTGTAATTTGTTTCAGACCACATTTCAAGTTTTTTGCAGCACTTACTGTAATTTCTTTACATCAGCTGATCCTAGGACCATGTCGTCGGCGTACATCAACAGAGTAGTAGAGGTGTTATTTAGGAAATGAAGCTTGGACGTCTTAGTGTTAGCACATGCGTTCGACTGAGTACGGCACGGTTCTGTATTCTTAACAGTCTTACACCGATTAAAACACACAATTGTTGCCAACAGATGTAGATTGACACTAATCGTACAGTTCATTTTAGTGCATCTTCAATTAGGCACCATAGTTTGTTTCACTTATGAACTGGCCGCGTGTTATTCTATATTCTGTTATTCACAATTATTCGCACCGTAGGCATTTCTAAAACATGGGAAACTTATCTGAAATGCGTGCGAAAGGAACTACTTAACCACACAATTTCGCGTAAATAAATATTTTAATACAGCGCCATTTTGCCATGGTATTGCGCTGCCCTACTCGCCAGAGTAGATAACAGCTAAATATCGAAATTAGAAAGTGAAAACCATTGGTCTTATGGGAGCTTCACTTCCTAGCGGTGGTGTTCCAAGGTAACAGACTGTGTAATTTATTGGAAAAGAACATACTAATGTTATTGGTTTTACGTCCCTTTTAACTACTGTGGCTTTTAGAGACGCTGGAAAAGAGCAGTTTGGGGTTTCACAAAATAACCCAAGATTGAGAACTATTTGTCGTTCAAGCTGTAGCCGACTACTATAGTGCCGTATATGTCCACCGAGCAGTTACTTTTATTCAAGTGTGAGAGAACATCGGTAGGATACTAACTTTACTAGTGTTTGGCAAGTATGGATTTTTAGCCAAGAATTTTATCTTAGTCTTCTTGAAGTACGGTACTGAAGTCGTGACTACCTAGGTAGGAGAACATCGGTAAGATACTAACTTTACTAGTGTTTGGCAAGTATGGCTTTTTAGCCAAGAATTGTATCTTGTCTTCTTGAAGTACGGCACTGAAGTCGTGACTACCTAGCTACATTATTTTGTGTGTTTCTGTGGGTTCTGAGCTATGGATAGTATATCGAGTTCCAGAGATTGTGTCTCTTCTGTCTGGACTTGGTAGTTGGCGAGCGATACTTTTGAATTTGCATCCAATTTTTCGCACAACATTTTACGAAGCTGGATCAAAAAGTACCGCGCTGCAGCAGCGCGCTGTGTGTCGCAAACGTGGGCACAGCGGAGAAAGGGACCGACACTGCCCCACATCTGTTAGGCAGGTCGCTGTGTGTCTCGTCTTGTATGGTGTGAATAGTGGCCAAAAGCAATGGCGCGTCGACTGGACGTTCACTCCAAATATGAGATGCGTGCGACAATCCGATTCCTATGGACCAAAAGGAAGAATTGCACGGACATTCATCGTGAAATTAGTGCTGTGTATGGGGAGCGGGCCATTTCCCGGCAAGGGATCGTAAAGTGGTGTCAGCAATTTGAAGCCGGACGCACGGATATCACGGACGAACATCGCGAGGGCAGGCCCGCAACGTCCAGGACCCGTGCAAATGTCAACAGTGTGAATGCGATCATTAGATAGACCGGCGGTCGACATTCCCAGACCGATGAGGAGGTGAAGGCCGCTGTCTCCGTGTGGTTGCAGAACGCTGGAGGAACTTTCTATGCATCCGGCATCAACAAGTTGGTTGTGCGTTCGCAGAAATGTTTGGAGTCTCTTGGAAACTATGTGGAAAAGTGACGTTACATTGTATGTCGTTATAGGCGTGTTACTGTTGTATAGGTGGTGTCATAAATGACCATAACTGGGAAGTGCAACTTATTTTTTGATCTGCCCTCGTATAAGTGGAGAGGGGATGCTTGGTGATTCTTTCAGTCACCTGGCACGCTGAGAATGAGGAAAATCATCAGTGGATAATGTGTGAAAGCACGTCCAATAGGAGACATTTTTTTTATTATATGCCAGTCTTAATTTTTATGTTCACATTTTCAATTCTTTTTTTTGTTTGTGTTAACGTAAATTCATTGCCAAGTTTCAGAATACCAACAGTTTTTATTAGTTAGATACCAGGTCCTGTAGTTAGTCTTCTTACCTATCTACGTTCTCAGGAAGATGTGGCAAGGTGTATACACAC
This sequence comes from Meconema thalassinum, assembly GCA_946902985.2. NCBI lineage: Eukaryota > Metazoa > Arthropoda > Insecta > Orthoptera > Tettigoniidae > Meconema > Meconema thalassinum. The sequence continues at coordinate 296,468,526 of OX336392.1, read as the reverse complement.
TACTTTCGTATTTGAAATGCTGATTTTCACACCATATTCTGTAGAATTATGTTCAAGTTCTATTATGTTGGCCCGTAAGCTTTCGACAGAGTGACATTACAAAAAGGTCATCAGTAGAAGCCAGGCTGCTTACCTGGGCGAGCTTATGACCCTCAATAATAAATAATTAATACCCTTCAATTAATAACACGATATCTAATTTGATTCGTCAGAAAAAGTTAGAATTTATGACAGATTTGTGTTTTTGATAGCAAACTCAAAATACACGTTTTCTATTTAAAATAGACGTTGCAAGATAAAGCCGATAGCGGCTTCGGTGGCGTAGTCGGTAGCATGTACTACTATGTCCAAGGTCCGGGGTTCAAACCCCGCCGAAGTCATCGGATTTTAAGAGCGTTAAAATCCTTCAGTATGCCTTCTTTCGGAGGGGAAGTAAAGCCTGCGGGCCCATGCCATAGATTGATGGCGTGTAAAAAAAAAACTACCACTAAAATTGCTAGTGTGTAGCTAACTTTGTAGGTTATTTGGTGAGAAACACTATCAAGTTCCAACGTTCGCCACTGGGTGACAGTGGCATCTGGTAGCCAAACTTGAAACTACTTGAAATTGATGATTATGATGATAATTGTTGTTTTAAGGGGCCTAACATCGAGGTTATCGGCCTCTGATGGTTTGGGTAATCGTGAAGATGATAATGAAATGTGAACTACAACTAAAACTTAACTACTAAGATACTAAAAGAAGAAATGGAAAACAAAAGGAGAATAACGCAAACAAAGGACAGGAGGAAAAGAAATGCCCTCAACTCTCGAAGAATGCGGATTGAGGGACATGGAAGGAAGGAGAGCTATGAAAGGCAGATAGGAAGGGGGAGAGAGGAGAGGGCCCACCCCAAAGTCAGAGGAAAAAGCGGGCAAAACGGACCCAGCTCAGGAATCTCTCGGGGTCGCGAACTCCCGAACTCACCAGCCGTGAGCCCCTGAGGGTGTAGCAATATCCAGGGTGCACCAGAAGTGATGGGGCAACATACACCCTTCCTCCTTGAGGGCCTTGAACAGAAGGCAGGAGACAACAAGGAAAGAGAAAGAAGGCTGACCCCTCGCAGAAGGAGGGTATCAGAAGAGATGAGACAAGGGACAATTAAGGCGGGAAAGGAAGAGACTCCCTAGGCCTCGGATACCCTAATACCGTCGGGGTCGGAAGAGAACAAGAGTTGACCGAGTGAGGTCGACAGGAAAGAAGACAGAGGAGCCCGGCACAAGTGAAAGCAATGCCGAACTCAGCTGGGGTCCCGTGGTCGCCAACCCACGTCCCACTAGATGTGAGCCCCTGAGGGGGGACCTGAAATTGAACTTTCATTCATCTTCATTCATTTCATCTCATTAACTCCTCTCGTGAGGTTGGCGTGAGGGCATCCGGCCGTAGAAACCATCAGCCACGTGGAATTTCATCGCATCTCCTCCGCGACTCTGTTGGAAACGAGATAAATAAGGGGTAGACATAGATAGTTGCATGATAAAGCCGATGAACAGGCTTAATTTGGATTGGGTTAACTCTACCGACTCATTAATAAAAAAACAATTAAAACATCATCCATTTATTTTCGATAGAACGAAAACAGTGGGGGGTGGTTGTCTGTGCCACTTGAGGTCAAGTTAGAAGGAAACCCAGTTTGACTACACGACAAGCCGCTTACTGCTAACACGGAGAGGGGCTTCCAGTTCTTATTTGCATATCCTACACCTTATGGTGGCATGTTGGTTGCTTAACTTCACGGGGCAGAGCTGAAGGTGCTCTTGCTTGCCAAACAGGATGATAATGCTTCATTTAGGGGCTATGCAACATCGTAGTCGTGTAGCCCCGTGAATATAGATGTGAGTTTGAATCTGTCTGATATCCTGTGTCATCGAGATGGACGAAGATGATTGATGTTGTTGTTGTTGTTGTTGTTGTTGTTGTTTTAAGGAGCCAAACGTCTGGGTTATCGGCCCCTAATGATATGGGCGATAGCGAAAAAATTATAATGAAATTAACCTATGTCAACTACTGTACTTCTAACTACAGATGTATAATTAAGTTACTGTACGTACTAGAAGAAGAAATCTAAATAAAAGGAAAATAGGTAAAAAACGATAGGAAGAAAAGAAATGCCCTCAACCCTCGGAGACTTTAGATTTGAGGGACTTAGAAGACATGAAAGTGATAGATGAGAGAATCCACCCCCAAAGTCAGAGGAAAAGGTGGGAAAAGCGGACCCAACTCAGTAATTTCTCGGGGTCACCAACTCCCGAACTCACTGGCCGTGAGTGCACCGTAAGTGGTGGGGCTTCATACACCCTGATTACTTTTGGGTCTTTTGCAGAAGGCAAGAGATGCCAGGGGGGGAGAGGTCTGACTCTTCTAAGAATGAGGGTTTCAGGAAAGATGAGACGAGGGCCAATTAAGGCGAGCAAGAGAAAGACTCCCCAGGCCTCGGATACCCTAATACCGTCGGGGTTGGCAGAGAAGAGAGTACCAAGGGAGGTCGACGGGAAATAATATAGAGAGGAGCTCAGCCCAAGAAAGTGGAACACAATGCCGGACACAAATGCGGTTCCGTGGTCTCCAACACAAGTCCCACAAATTGTGAACCCCTCGGGGAGCAAATTATGTTCAACCTGAATCTTTGTGCGTTATTAGTGCCAATAGTGAAATATATTTGGTTTTATTTTATTCTGGTATTGCACATTAAATAAAGCTAAGATCATTTACGTTACTGTTTTAGTCTTTTCCTAATATTTGTCTATTATTTAGTTTTTGTGCCTAAATACAGCAATTAAGGAACTTATTTTAGGCAGTAAGAACACAAATGTTAAAGCCTAAACAACAGCTCTCTAAAATAACTGGAACGCGTCGTTCCCCAAGTAAAACGAAAGAAACATAAAATGCTAAACATCATATCTCCTACAATTTTTATCATACCGGTATACAATTTCTTCATAAAATAGATCGTGATTATGATAATGATGACTCTTCTAAGGGACCTAACATCTAGATTATCGGCCCCTAAATGGCTTGGGTAACACTAGAACATGATGAAATGAAAATTAGAACCAAAACTAACCTTAAGACTCATGTAACAAGAAAAACAAGGGAGTATACAACATAGTGAAAATAAATGCACACAACCCTCGAAGATTTGAGGACTGAGGGACTTACGAAGTAGAGCCCTGAAAGGCAGATAGGAACGGGGAAAGAGAGTTTCTACCCCGAAGTGAATGAGAGAAGGGAAGAATGGAATCAACTCGGGAATCACTCGGGGTCGCTAACTCACCAGCCGTGAGCCCTGGTGGTGTAGCACTGTCCAGGGTGCACTATAAGTGGTGGAACTACACACACCCTGCCTCTTCTAGGGGCAGCTGGCTGCGTGGTTCAGAGGTAACGTTCTCGCCTGGTGTGCCCATGGTTGCAGGATCGAATCCTGGCGCAGTCAGCTGGCAGTTTAGGGTACGCAAATGCGAGGGAGCCGTGTCGTAGATTTACTGGAACGTTAAAAATCCACTTCGGGGCAAAATTCCGGCACCCTGACGTCTCTAAAAGCCGCAGTAGTTAAAAGGAACGTAAAACCAATAACATTATTATTATTATTATCACCCTCTAGGGCCTTGTGCAGAAGGCAAGATGCAATGAAATGAAAGTGAGAGTTCTGACTCCTTAGGAAAGATAAGACAAGGGACAATTAAGACGGGAAAATAGAATACAATCTAAGCTGATGATAATGATTATTGTTGTTGTTTTAAGGAGCCTAACATCTAGATTATCAGCCCCTAATTGTCTGGGTGATAGCGAAAATGATGAAGTGGAAACCAGAACGAAAAGTAAGCGAGAAGGAAATTACTTACAAAAAGGAACTCAGATTGAAACTACTCACAAAATGGAGAGCGGTAATACTTACATAAGGGAATTTAGAACGAAAATACGCACAAAATGTAGGTTAGGTTCAAAATACGCACAAAATGTAGGTTAGGTTAAAAATACGCACAAAATGTAGGTTAGGTTAAAAATACGTACAATATGCAATGTACAGTCGAAATACTTACAAAATGCAAGTGAAATATAAAATACTTACAAATGCAATTGAAATTGAAAATGCATACAAGATGTATGGTAGATTCAAACCACTCAATTGGATGGGCAATACTTACAAAATTCAATTTAGATTGAAAATAATTACAAAATGTAATTTAGATCTAAAATACCCACAAAATGCAATTGAGAATCAAAATACTTGCAAAATGCCCACCATAAAAATGCAATTGAGATTGAAAATACTTGCAAAAAGTGGTTTAGCGTGAAAATGCAATTGAAATTCAAGATACTCACAAAAGTCCCATCCCCTACTTTGAAAGACTTACTAAAAAGCAATTTAGATTGTCAATCCTTACAAAATGCAATTGAGGTTGAAAACACTCGCAAAATGCGTAGATTGAAAACACATACAAAATGGAGTGTGGATGTAAAAAATAAAAACGCTAAATGGAAGTTAGATACATGGGGAGCCAATTAACAAAAAAAGTGCGGGAATCTTTAGAGAGAAAAGGAAATATAATGAAAAGAAAAGAAGAGGTCTGGTCCCTCGAAGAAGGAGGGATCAGGAAAGATGAGACAAGGGCCAATTAAGGCGGGAAAGTGAAAGACTCCCTAGGCCTCGGATACCTTAATACTGTCGGGGTCGGAAAAGAGAGTTGACCAAGGGAGGTCGACAGGAAAGAAGACTGAGAGGAGCCCGGCACAAGTGGAAACAATGCCGGACTCAGCTGGGGTCCCGTGGTCGCCAACCCACGTTCCACTAGATGTGAGCCCATGGGGGGACACTAAGCCTCGATTATCCTAACACCGTCGGGGTCGGAAGAAAACTAGATTTGACCATGGGAGACCGACAAGAACGGTGACAGAGGAGCATGGTGCGAGTAAGTGGAAGCAATGCTGGAATCCCGTGGTCAGCAACTCACATCCCACTAGTTGTGAGCCCCTATAAAAGAGTGATCGAGCTCAGTATGTCATCAGCGCAGAATATTGCTGATGTTAGTTAAGCGCGAAAATCCCACGTGCAATTAAGGTCACTAATGACGGCTGTGTGGGTCGAGTTCTATATACTGCACCCAAAGACTTGGTCCTATGGCTGCGACTGTTGTCTTGTGCCTGTCTGCTCGCGCTCGGAGGTCAACGGCTCGAACTCCTCCCGCATTCTTCCTCTGCATGACTACAGTATTGCTCTACCGCACTAAGCTCCTGTGTTTACAGCAGCTTCCTTTAACACTAGTTATTAAGCATAAAATAGTTTGCTATGATGATGATGATGATGATGATAATTGTTGTTTTAAGGGGCCTAACATCTAGATTATCGGCCCCTAATGGTTTGGGTGATCGTGAAAAATGAGACGAGAATGAAAACTATAACTAATACTAACTACAAACTTACATGCTAGAAGAATAAATGGTAAACAAATAAAGGATAAGGCAAATAAAGGACAGGAAGAAAAATGCCCTCACTCTCGAAGATTGAGGACCGAGGGACTTGGAAGGAAGGAAGGAGAGCCATGAAAGGCAGACAGGGAAGGGAAAGAGGAGAGGGCCCACCCTAAGATCAGAGGAAAAAGGGAACAAAACGGACCCAGCTCAGGAATCCCTCGGGGTCGCCAACTCTCAAAACTCACCAGCAGTGAGCCCCTGAGGGTGTAGCATAATCTAGGGTGCACCAGACATGGCGGGGCTACACACGCCCTGTCTCCTTGAGGGCCTTGAGCAGAAAGCAGGAGATAACATGAAAAGAAAAAGAAGGCTGACCCCTAGCAGAAGGAGGACATCAGGAAATATGAGGCGGGTCAATTAAGGCAGGAAGAGACTCCCTAGGCCTCGGACACCCCAATACCGTCGGGGTCGGAAGATAACAAGTGTTGACCAAGAGAGGTCCACAGGAACGAAGACAGAGGAGCCAAGCACAAGTAAGTGGAAGCAATGCCGGACTCAGCTGTGGTTCCGTGGTCGCAAACCCACGTCCCACTAGATATGAGCACCTGAAGGGGGTTTGCTATGAGTATGCTTTCAAATTTATATCCTATTCCCCGTTTCTAAAGGGTCAGGGATAAGGCGATTGTGGTGATTGTTGTTTTAAGGGGCCTAATATCTAGGCTATCTCCTCCTAATGGTAAAGATGACATTGAAACCTATATTGATCTGATACTGTTTACATTTAACTTGCATATGAGAACCCACACAGGGACTCACGACTAGTGGGGCGTGAGTTGGCGACCACGGGACCCCATCCGAGTCCAACATTGATTCCACTTACTTGTGCCGGGTTCTTTTCTAGTCAGCTTTCCTATCGACGTCTCTTTGTCAACTCTCGTTCTCTTCCGACCCCGACAGCATTAAGACATCCGAGGCCTAGAAAGTCTTTTCCCTCTCCCACTTTGATTGGCCCTTGTCTCATCTTTCCTCAATCATCTTTTTTTTGAGGGGTCAGACCTCTCGTTTTTCTTTTCATGGTACCTCTTGCATTCTGCTCGAGGCCCTAAAGGAGACAGTGTGTGTAGCCCCACAACTTATGGTGCACCCTACATAATGCTACACCCCCAAGGGCTCACGCATGGTGAGTTCTGGAGTTAGCGACCTCGAGGGATTCTTGGGCTGGGTCCGATTTCCCCTTTTTTCATTGCCTCCCCTCCTTCCATTTCCTATCTGCTATCCTTATTTCCCATCTTTGAGGGCTGTGGGAATTTCAGTTCCCTGTCTATTTTTTTAAACTTATTTCTTGTCCTTTTCTTCTTCTAGTAAGTAAGTTTCGTTATCATATTTAATTTTCACTGTCACCCAAACCACGAGAGGTTGATAACCTCGATGTTAGTCCCCTTAAAACAGCAATTACCATCAGCACAATATACTGGGCCTCAACAGCAACGCGAGTCATTCAGAATTTTATTTCGCGCCGGGAGCGAAATTAAAAGTCTGTAACGAATTTTATTGCGTGCTGGGAGCGAAATTTTATTCCATTGAACAATTTTATTTCACGACGCAAAATTAAATTGATAATGCATGTCATTTCGTATTTCGCATTTAAAGACAATTCGTCGATCTGTAAACACATCAAAAAGTGTTTATCCCTACTTCCATGAAAACCAACAGCACATATGGACTGTTTAAAAATAAGATAAAAGTGAATCCATACTCATATATCTATATAATATACAGTATACTGTACAGTATATAGGCTATATAAAGAAGAGGTCTGACATCTCGAAAAATGACAATATTAGAAAACACAAGGGCCAATGAAGGCGGGGGGAAAACATAGGCCTCGGAAACTCAATAGCGTCACGACAGGATCCGAGGAGACCAAGAGCAGACCAAAGGAGGTCTATAGGATAAATTATCGAGAGGATCCCGGCACAACTAATTAGTAGCAATGCCAGACTCAGTTGGGGTCTCATGGTCGTAATCCCTTGGCGGAAGGAAACAGATCGTATTTACTCTAAATACGTTTGAGCATGATTGAAGCTAAGTAAACGCATCGAAATTTGTATTGCTTTTCTACCTCAATAGTCTACATGATGCGAGGCTCCAATACGTCATGTGACGTGACTTACTGAAAATTCTTCTGAAACAAACTAAGGAGGAGATACGTCTGTGCCACGTAACTGATCAGAGCAGGGAATTTGAAACCGATTGCATTAAACTTGGCAACATGTTAGGACACTAGAGGGGTAAGTACGCGCACTTAGACCAGACATCAAGTAGGCTACATACAGCACATAGGATATGATGATATATGTTGTTTAAAGGGGCCCAACATCTAGGTTATCGGCCCCAAATATTTTGGGCGATAGTGAAAATGTTGATGAAATGGAAACTACTGATACAACTTGTAACTACAGATTTATTACCAGCTTACAAACTAGAAGAAATGAAAAATAAGAGAAACGGAGGAAAATAAAGGGCATGATGAAAAGAAATTACCTCAACCCTTTATGAATGCGGAATGGGGGACTTGGAAGGAAGGAGAGCCATGAAAGGCAGATAAAGGGAAAGAGGAGAGGATCCGTACCAAAGTTAAAAGAAGGGAGAAACTGACCCAGCTCAGAATCCCAATGGAGAAACTGACCCAGCTCAGAATCCCTCGGGGTCGTCAACTCCCGAGATCACCAGTCGTGAGCCCTTGTTGATGATGATAATTGCAGGCGGTCCGGGTTCGATTCCCGGTCAATGCATGTGAGATTTTCGAAGTGAAATGCCATGTCCTGTGGTTCGGATTCCACGTAAAAAGGAGGTCCCGTGGCTCATAATCACAAGATTCACGGTCACGTAAAACTACAATCTTCCTTCCTTCCTTCCTTCCTTTTGATGATAATTGCTGCTTTAAGGGGCCTAACATCGAGGTTATCGGCCCCTAATGATCTGGGTGATAGCGAAAATGACAATGAAATGGAAACCAGAACAAAATTATCTGAGACGGAAAATACGTACAAAAAGGAACTCAGATGGTAACAACTCACAATATGGTCTTACAAAAGGGAATTTAGAACGAAAAGTTGCACAAAAAGAATAGATTGAAAAAGACCCACAAAACGTAGGCTAGATTCAAAATACGTACAAAATGCAATGTAGTGTCGAAATACTTACAAAATGAAACTGAAATTCAAAATACTTACAAAATGCAAATGAGATCGAAAATACGTACAAAATGCAATTGAGGTTCAAAATACTTACAAAATGCAATTGCAATTGAAAATACACAATGCAATTCAGATTGAAATAGGCCCTATCCCAGTTCCAATCCAAATTATTCACAAAGTGCAATCGAAATTCAAAATACTTACAAAATGCAATTGAAATTAAAAATGCTTACAAAATGTACGGTAGATTCAAACGACTCATGTGGATTGACAATACTTACAAAATGCAATTTAGATTGAAAATACTTGACAAAATGTAATTTAGATTCAAAATACCCACAAAATGCAATTTAGATTCAAAATACCCACAAAATGCCCACCAAACAAAATGCAATTTAGATTCAAAATTAATGCGAAATGCGGGTTTGGTTGAAAATACTTACAAAATGCAATTGAAATTCAAAATACTCACAAAAAGGCCCGTCTACCTGCATTGAAAGACTTACTAAAAAGTAATTTAGATTGCCAACCTTTACAAAATGCAATTGAGGTTTAAAACAATCGCGAGATGTAATTTAGATCGAAAAAACATACAAAAAGCAACGTAGATAAAAAATGCCTTAAAAATCGCTAGAAGGGAATTTAGATACACGGTGAACCAAGTAACACAAACAGTGCGGGAATCTTAAAGAGAAAAGTAAATATAATGAAAAGAGGAGAGGAGAGGTGAGGAGAAGCTCCGCCCCAAAGGTATGGGACAAAAGGGGAAAACTGACCCAGCTCAGGATTCCCTCGGGGTCGCCAACTCCTGAACTCACCAGCCGTGAGCCCCTGAGGGTGTAGCATTATCTAGGGTGCACCAGAAGTGGTGGGGCTACATACACCCTGCCTCCTTAAGGGCCTTGAGCACAAGGCAGGAGGTAAAAGGAAAAGAAAAAGAAGGCTGACCCCTCACAGAAGGAGGGTATCAGGAAAGATGAGACAAGGGCCAATTAAGGCGGGAAAGTGAAAGACTCCCTAGGCCTCGGATGTGAGCCCTTGAGGGTGTAGCACTATCCAGGGTACACCATAAAATGTGGGTCTACACACACCCTGCCTCCTTTAGGGCCTTCAGCAGAAGCCAAGAGATACCATGAAGAGAAATAAAGACGTCCGACTCCTCGAAGATTGAGAGTATCTTCGAGTATCAGGAAAGATGAGACAACTGCCAATTAAGGCGGGAAATGAAAGACACCCTATGCCTTGGATACCCTAATACCGTCAGGGTTGGAAGAGAAAAAAAAAAGAGTTGATCAAGGGAAGTGGACAGGAACGATGACAAGAGCCTGGCACAAGTAAGTGGAAGCAATACCACACTCAGCTGAGGTCCCGTGGTCGCCAACACGTCCCACTAGTTGTGAGCCCCTGGAGGAGGATTAAAATTGTTGTGGCCTGAATTTTTAAAGTTTAGAACCTTATTTCATGGTTGCAAAAATGTTTGTGTTTTCTTAGAAATATGTAGAAGTTTATTGTTGTGATGATGAATTGATTAGTATGTCGTCTTCATTGGGACTAAGACCACAATGGCTGTGGTTCCTCTGATGACTGCGTAAGACAATTCTAGAGCAGCAGCTCTTCCACAATGTTCACAAACATTTATTTCACCCACAACTCTGAGGATTATTCCTCTGAGCGGCCACTCGTTCTTTCTTTCTTTCTTTCTTTCTTTCTTTCTTTCTTTCTTTCTTTGGCGAATTACCACTGCATGTCTTCGACGTTCCTGTTCGAAGAGTTTTGGACCTCCATGAACAAACCGATGGCATGCTTGTCGGTTAGAAGCTGTGGTCTCCCAGTTTTTAGTGTTGATCATACATTTATGCAAGTTAGATTTCAGGGCATCTTAGTACCTTTTGGGCGCTGTCCTCCCTGCGTACGGTGTCCATTCGTAAGTTGAGCATACAAGATTTGTTTAGGGAGACGATAATCGGACATACGGACAACATGACTAGTCCACCGCAGTTCATGTTTGATTATTGTGGCCTCGATGCGTGTAGCATTGGCTTCTTCGAGGATTCTGATGTTGAAACGCTGGTCTTGCCATGTTATTCTTATGATTCTTCTCAAACAACGTTGATATTTCTCCAAGTAGATTATGTGTCTCTTGTAGGTGGTCCATGTTTCACAGCCGTAAGTAAGGCTTGGTATTACGATTGGTATTACGTACAGCTTAGTCCGAGTGCTGATATTATATGAGTATCGAACACCCTTTCTCGTCGACGACCGAAAGCCGTGCCAGCTAAAAGATTGATAAACACAGCCTGACTTTGTGCACCTAGAGGAAACCCCACAACTGACACCGTAATAACCTAAAATATTTGATGGGAGTATAATTAATGGCCGCGGTGGCCATTTTGTCATCTTTTTGGAAAACGTCTATAAGGAGGAGAAAAGCTATGGGAGCTCCTGATTCCAGCAGCAAAGTAACATATGTGTGCTATAAGTATGGAACGTACGGGCTGATAGGCTACAATAGTCTGCATCGAAGCCGGCTCGGCATGGGTCAGGTAACTCTGTACCGAGTGCCTACCGTAGATTGCAGGAGTTGTTAGCCATAGTCTAACCGAGAGACCAGCTCAGACTCTTGTGCGAAGCGGGCTTTTCTACTCTAGTGGTGGTGCGGGCAAGAGGGAGGGGCAAGCGGGGCTGTAGCCCTAGGGCGCAAGGCGGTGGAGAGCTTTCTTTAATTTAATGTCTAAACTATTATATTTTTTTAAATTAGCCTTTGTTCGATGTAAATATAGCCAGTGAATAGTATCCAACAATTGCAAGCTTAATTCCGCAATGTCGGTCCGGGCAGGGTGGACCAAGTGCTCGCTGATGAGTCTGATTTGGTGCACGACTGGTGGAACGTGGATTGGTGACCAAGGGACCCCAGCTGAGTTCCGGGCTCCTCCTGTCGTTTTTCCTGTCGACCACCCTTGGTCAACTCTTGTCTCTTCCGACCCCTACGGTATTAGGATATCCGAGGTGTAAGGAGTCTTTCACTTTCCCGCCTAATTTGGTCCTTGTCTCATCTTTCCTGATACCCTTATTCTTCGAGGGGTCGGACGTCTTCTTTGTGTCCCACCACTAATAGTACACCCTGGATAGTGCTACACTCTCATGGGCTCACAGCTGTTAAGTTCGGGAGTTGGTGACCCTGAGAGATTCCTGAGCTGTGTCCTGTTTTTACATATTTTCCAGTGACTCTCGGCCGTATGAAATCTAGATTCTGTGCTATGTACAACACTTATACAAATCAACCAGCATGGAGTCAGTTTAGCAAACGTATGGAAGTGATCCTGGCCCCGGGCTATAAACGAGCATACTGGGCATTTGCCCAGGGCGCCACATTTTAGGGGGCGCCGAAATTTAGGTGACGCTGAACGCAGAAAAAGGTTGATCCAACAATCCCAACATTAAAAATAAGTATGACATGTAAATCTTTAAAAAGTAGGATAAAATAAATATTATTTACGTGAATATAAAATAAAAGTAATATTAAATATCACATACATTTGTAGTATTTATGTTTAATCATGATTAGGCCCATATTATAACACAGTATTATAGCTCTTTCAGGCAGCAAACTAAATTCTCTATTGTATTGTGTTTTGAAAAAGACGTAATCCTTAGCACAGACTTTTCTGACAAAAATAAATTTGCAAGGTTAAAAGCCAGAAAAAACATTTCATTTGAAATGTTTCTGTATATTGTACTTTTAAAATTTAACTTTTGAATTTGTAATCTTGGGTTTTAGTGTGATTAATGTACCGTATCAATAAATGGCTACAACATTTATGCAATTACTTTTCTTATTATTTCCTGTGATACAATATTAGTAGAGTAACTTAGTTGTTTGAAAAAAAAATATGCTATTTTTCTAACAAATAATTGAGAAAAAGGACGCCAGTAGACCATTTACTCAGGCCGTCTGTCACCTTAGACCGGGGCCTGACATTCTTTCGAAGTCAAGGGCCGACCACAGCGTACAAATTATGGTATATATTCTTTCGTAAGCCGTGACATTGACAACTGGAACACTCTACTTGCCACAGTCAGAGACTTTCCCCTCACATACAGGTGTGTTTAAGAAAAGACTTTACGATTTGTGTAAATGCTCCAGTTTAATTGTTATTGAATTGTTATGTACACTTGTTTAGTCTTATTTGTTATGTATACCAAACTTGCCACCGGGTGACACACCCCAAATAAATAAATCGAAGAAATAAATGCAGTAAATAAATACACAAATAAACAAGTGAATAAACAAGCTACTTCAATTTTTTCGAACACGTGTATACCGTCCTCTTGTATCATGGAGTATTTTTCCCTACCCCATCTCTCTTTAGTGTAAATAGTGCGACACCCAGAATAATTATTTTCCAGCCGCCACTATAGTGCACACATATTCAGGAAAATTTGATTTTACTTGTTTCATATTCACTCTTATTCAGGAATATGTGAGAGTAAATCTCTTATGAACTTAAGAGGTGGCACTCTCGTTGCATAGCTTACTGTATAAGCGAGGAAGAACATATTGACAAGGAAACTCGGGTAGCGTCTTCCAGGGACCCGGAACAAAACAAATTCGTTACGTACCGCTGTGTTCCACGTTACGTTCTGTATACCATACCGTGGTCCGAACTGGCTTGCGGTATCGTTCCGTCCCACTGTAACTTAGAGCTCGGTACGAGAACGTGGAACGTTAAAGCGCTGGAACGGTACAGCAGGATCTACTGTAGACTCCCCAACTGTACCGAGCATCAAGGTACGTGTTAGCGGAACGTTCCGTCTGGAACGGTACATGGCTGGAACGATTCCTCAGCGTTACCAGTTGGCAAGTTACTCTGCGTACCGTTCTTGGTTCTCGAAATAGAATAAAGTTTCCACCAGTCAGCCGGTTACACTGTTTACCGTTCCAGGTTCTACCAACCAGCCATCCGGTTTCTATGCGTATCGTTCCAGGTTCTCAGATAAAAACATGTTCCAACGGAACGTGGAACGGTACAGAGCTGGGACAGTACAGCAGCATTTCCCAAAATGTATGTACAGACTATTACACAGTTATTACACTGGCTATTACAACCATTATGGTTATTACACCGAATTTTTACGTAGACTATTACGGCTATTACACAGTCTACTTAGTTACCACGGCAATTGTACCACAGCGTTTATTACGCTGTAACGCTGGTTATTACAAACTGTCACATAATAGCCTAATTACACAATAACTACACCAAATTACGTACATGTTATCTTATCTAGGGGCAATTCTTTCAGGATATCGTAATACTTTATCCAGCTTAAGTATATTTTTCAGTATCTACTATCTTACGTAGAACCTTGATAAAAAAGATCCTTTTTTCTTCGTCAACAACTATCCCAGTCTGAACGATGCTGGGCAAATTCCAGGCAAATTATTTATTCAAACCTAGGATAATTACTTCTTGAAATATCAATAATAATCAATATAGCAATTTCAGTCTGAGCGCGTGGCCCATCAGACAGGGCAAGGCACCGTGCTTGTTTCGATCGCGGTCACACTGCCATGCTCATACTGTAGCCTACGTTAGAAATACAATATGTCTCCTAAATACAATACGATGGATCCCATTGATTCGAAATATTTCTTGTTGCTTCATATAGGAGGTTGGAACATAGCCCCATTGCTCATCAGTCCCATGTAGTTGGGGTGTGTATGGAATTTGTCTGATAAACTTCGTTATTGTGATGTTTGTAGTAGCATGTGTATTTGTAATTAAGGCATGGCTTGGGAAGGAGTTTGCCGTGGCCTTGACTTAGGAACTATCAACGCAAATTCCTGGAATAGAAGTGGGAAACTACGGAAAACCACTCTAGGATGGCTAAGATGGGAGAGGCTTATTAGATCACATTTTCTCTGTGTGTGTGTGTGTGTGTGTGTGTGTGTGTGCGCGCGCCCCCCGCCCCCTAATAAAATCTAAATGGCTGGAGCGAATTCAATGAAACTCTGAAAGATCATAGTACTATTTTGTCCGACCACGACCTTGCTCTTCAACTTTTACATCTCACCAATCCAACATGGCGACTGTGCGAAATATTTCACCGGCATTCTATATCTTCGAAAGTATTACTGATATCACCCTGAAATTTAGTACGGTGATAAAAGAGCACTACTATAAGTTTACCTATGTGACTCTCAAAAACCTGTTAAGTACAAAAGTACAAAACGAACATGGTGGCCAAGCGAACTTGAAACATTTAAATAGACTTTTCTCGCTATTTAACCATCCGAGCGCAGTGAAACATGGTACTGCAAATGTTCACACACATTGTAATGCACTGACATGTAATTTAGTTCAATTGTTTACATAACCTCAAGATGGCGGCTGTGCGAAATTTTAAAATTAAGTCGTATTTCTTGTGTACCAATCATACGATTGAAGTTTGAATAATAAATCCACGCAATAATATTCATCTAAACTGAAATTTTGTATGTTGTTGGAGGCAATTATCATAAGTAGGATATATGAAAATAGGCTATTTAGTTCTTCACGAAACTACTCGTTTTAAATAACATCTGATCTACATCTTCGCATCCGCTAAAACAAATTACCCAAAAAATGCATCAATAATTTTTATCCAGACCAATGTTTTCTTCTAGACCAATAATTGCTGCGGGCCCTTGGTGTTTTTCACGCTGAGTGGGAATACTCACGCATCAATAATCTTTTCACAGACCCAATCTGTTTGGCATACCACATGTTGGCAACCGTATTGTGACGTTAATGTGTGTATTCCGGTAACAGTTGAAGAGACCTCATGTGCCTGATAACTAAGGCCCGGATAGTTGTGTGTTTCTATATAACTTTATTTAACTAAATATTTTCTATTTATTTACATATTTTTGCCGTTTTTATAAATAAACACATATTCTGGCGTATTTATTCATAAGTACATATTTCCTATATAAGGTGGTATGTTTTAGTTCTTGGATGACTGCTCCCCACATTTTCGACTTTTGGCAATTCCAGTAATTTGCTTCTCTATTTATTTTGTTATACCCTTGTCTTTGTATTGTAGTAGTATTTCAAGACAGGAATGCTTTCCACGGTGGGCGAGTGGTTAACGTGTCGGTCTACTAACCCCCAAGCTTGCAGGTTCGCTCTTGGTAAGTTATTATTGAAAGGCGGCAAAAATTACGACACTCATGTCATACGATGTTGGCATGTCAAAGAACCCATTTGAATTCAGTAGGCCGTGTTCATAATGGCAAAATTAATCTCGGGAGTTTCCGCCAACACAATGTTCCTCATGTCTCTACTAGAAAGCGCTATAGAGCTTAGATATCTAACCTCCTTGACTTTCATAGTGCTTCAAGGAACAACTAAATTCAACATGCAAGCTACCCTCTGGGTGTCAAATAACAAAGCTTGCACCCGACACCGAGGCCATAGGCCTACGATATAATAATAATAATAAGAAGAAGAAGACAGGGATTTCCCGGTCATTAAGTATAGTAGGGGCCTGAGTCAACAGCCTCATTAAGCCTCCAATAGTCCTTACCTTGACAGGAAATTTTACTTAAAATTACAGTGGTCTGCGAAACTTTTGAGAATTGACAGAGTGCTATGAAAGTTTTTGAAGTGATTTTTTCTTCTGCTCTTTCTGCATTAAGTACTGTAGGATTCGGAAACCGAGGTAAGCCCCGGCCTATTTTGTACTGTAGACAGGATTATGTATTATTCAAGCAGCTGGACGTTTCAACTATATTTCGAGTAACTGGGGAACATTAATGCGATACAAATTTAAGAACATATTTTGGAAAATTAATCACACATTTTCTACTTTTAAGCACATAAATACATAATTCTGAAAAGATAAGCACATAACAATGCCCTGGTGATAAATAGGGCTCGGATTTTTAGGTAAATAAATATTTTTTAATGTAAATACATATTTTAAGCATTTTTCTATGAATACATAAATTCTTGCTTTTCACTTATTAGCAAATAAAAAGACATAATATTTACATTTTTAATCAGTATGCTAGATCTTTCACTTTATTGCATTTTTGTTCTGTGTTACTTCAACGGGGAAGAACCTTAATCTAATCTAATCTTAATGCAGAGTGCATGTCAGCTTGCAACTGTGTTATTCTTAACTGTCGCCCCGTGCCACTCACTGTGGAAGCCGGGGATTTCCTTGTCCATCCACGTGCTAGACCTACCCCTACCCCAGCTACCTGGAACCAGTGTCACTCACATGCAGTTCATTTCTCGCACTGTGAATTGTAAGGCAATTCTACGATGCCTAAAATTAAAACAACTACAAGTTATCGTCTGTTGCAGAATTTAAAGATAATTTAACTTCTGATGGGGGCGTTCTGTTCTGCCAACCATGTGGGAAAGCAATCACGGCTGAACAGCGATCTCAAGTTAAACAACACCTCAAGGGCAAGAAACATATAGCCGCAGTTTCGCACCTTGAGAATAAGTGTTTCGCAATAATCGTCGGTCGTTTGTATGGATAACCTGAAGATGTTATCTCGTTGTGTATTGTAATGCTTCAGCAGTCAGTGAGGCATAGAATAAATTGCATTCGCGAGTACTGCATATTAATAAACTAAATTACAATTAAATATTTTTACTTTTTTGTCACATATTTCAGGTATTTTTAAAAAATAAATATTTTCCCGATTTTTAGCATCTAAAAATCCGAGCCCTAGTGATAAACATGGTGGCCATCCTTTAATCAAGGAGTAAAAAGGAGGCGCCCTGTCAGCTCTCTAGCACGCTGTGAGTTGAAGAACTGACCACGTCCCCGTAAAGGTTCTTGCTGCTCGCACCTTTGTCTTCAATAGCAAATATAGTACGGTGTGCTTGGGTTATTGCATTGCTTAGTTTACAGATACGGACATTAGAATGACGCATTTCCGTGGACGATAGACTGATTAAGCAGAGTAATCATTTACATACATGAGGGTGAATTTTCACTGTAAATATCCTGTCATATCAGTCATACTAGATATATCTTTTTGATGTGTAACATCTTTCCACTCGGTATCTGGATATTTTTGTGGCACTCGGTAGCTGGACATTTTTGTGGGAGTGATTTTGGAAAAGAGACGGAAATGGATGGGACAAAGTGCATGGGACGGAAACGATGAGCGCGCGCGGTGGCGGAGATAAGTACAACGACGTACTGTAAGCCATGTGACTATGTGGAATGTTAATCGCATACGGTTTACCTCAAGGTTTGGAGGCCCCAGTAAAGAAATTCCTACAATAAATCATCTTCAAGTTACCGACGGCAGTGGCTCAGCTGGCTAAAGCGCAGCGTTAGGTCATGGGACCAAGCTCTCTGCTGACTCGGAAGACGCGTGGGTTCGAGCCCCACCGTCGGCCGTCCTTGAAATGGTTTTCCGTGGTTTCCCCATTTTCAACACCAGGCAAATGCTGGGACGGTACCTTCTGATAGGCCACGGCCGATTCCTTCCACATCCTTGCCCAGTTTCATTCATCAATTCCATCTCTCATTCCGGCGCGCAGGTCGCCCACGGGCGTCGAATAGAAAGACCTGCACTCGGCCTCTGAGTAGGCCACACGAAAAAAATCTTCAAGTTGTCCTTCTTTGGTGTAAAAATTATACGAGCCTTACAGTAGTCGCATATGATGTGTAACATGTGACATGTTATCCTACTATGTGTATCCCGGGAGCGCAAATACCTTGTTGACAGTGAACTCTGTTGGTAATTGAAATAACTACTTGTAAAACTCCAATGCCAAATCCTGACCGTAATGAATCATAATTGTTATTTGCCGTGGCTGAAGCAATCCACCGCCTACTTGATGCGAGCTGCGCTCTATACCGGCCGGTTAGTGAACTCATGCCAGCGATGTTATTGAAAATGGCCTCGTTTTGTCGATAGAGCGCACTGCCAAGTATAGGCGTGATTAAAAATTAGGTGTGTGGAAGGTATATTAAATGTGTTTCTCCCAGTGATATGTTTAGAGAGACCAACGAAGTTTCAATTATTGTTAGTAGTCTGTGTTAATATACTGAATTCCTACGTTGTTTGGAGTGTTTGTTGATGCGATATAGATTCCACATAGCCACATGGCCTACAGTACATCGAGCGCTTACTTTAAATAAGAATACAGTAAAAGTATTAAGATTTAATAAATGGTAATTGTTAGCAAATATGATATAATGAATATTTTCACACCAAATAACGACAACTTGATTTATTGTAGGAATATCTTAAATGGGGTCTCCAAAACCTTGAACTCAACTGTATGCAATATACATTCCCCATAGCCACATGGCCTACAATACGTCGTTGTACCGATCTCCGCCACCACGCGCGCTTATTGTTTCCGTCCCATGCACTTCCGTCCCTTTTCCAAAATCACTCCCACAAAAATGTCTAGCTACCGAGTGGAAAGATGTTACACAACAAAAATATTCATTATATCATATTTGCTGAAAACAATTACGATTTATTAAATCTTTATACTTTTGCTGTATTCTTATTTAATGTCAGCACTCTATACTTCGAGTGCTATATCGCATCAACCAACACCTCAAACAAGGTAGGAATTCAGTATATTAACACCGACTACTAACAATAATTGAAACTTCGTTGGTCTAAACGTATCACTGGGAGAAACGCATTTAATATACCTACTGCACACCTAATTTTTAATCGGGCCTATACTTGGCAGTGCGCTATATCGGCAATAAGAGGCCATTTTCAATAACAACGCTGGCATGGGTTCACTAACTGGCCGCATCAAGTAGGCAGTGGATTGCTCCCGCATACAGTTGCAGGTATATGTCACTACTGCAGATGCATTGGAGAATCCTTTCATGTTTGCTGGCACAAGGTAAAACTATGAGTTCATTCTTTAAAAAATGCGAGTAAGTAATATGGAATTATTCGAATAACATGTCAGATGTTATACATCATATGCGACTACTGTAAGGCTCGTAATTTTTTATATAATACGCTAAGGTGTATGTTTCACAAAACTCACGCTCCTAAACCAGAGGGAGTTAGAAGGTGTGGTTTGTACCAAATTCTTCCAAATCGTCTCAATAGTACAGCAAAAAACTTGCATTTCTTGAAAAGTCATCGGAAATATATTTATTTGTTTATAAATTGCTTTTAAACCAATAGCCCCTAGCAGAACTCTTTCGCGTATAGCCCGCATAGCAGTCTGGTAGCATGTAATGTCATTACGCCAGGAGATTGCAGTTCAACACGCTGTGACGGGGTAAGGGGGGGGCTTGCAGTACGCATGCGCGACCCGCCTATTCCAAACCCAAATACAGTATATCGGCTGGATGTCAGTTGTTGCTACTTCTTGCATGATAATTTGTTATCGTGCTTCACGTGTGTGGGCATTGTTACCTTCCTTCCTACTGTCGATATTGTTAAATGCCTGTGTTTACTTTAAACAGTGTGGCAGTATCAGGTACAGTGATGGAAACAGTGACCAACTTTATGTTTTTGGAATGCGCGATACGCAGTGAGCGGGAAGACAACTGCAGTTCAAAGCCGACTGCCATCTCCTGGCGAGAAATCAGTACACATGGGGCGCACACAAACCACAATTTGTTTAAAAAGTGCGTAAATTAACATATTTATAGAAGCCCGCATAACAGTAAAGCCAGGCGGGTGGTTTATACACATGCGAGAGTTCTCGCACGGGTCTGCTAGTATATGTATATTTCAGTAGACTACAGAGAAATAAAGAACAGTAAGTATGTGGCGTAGTTGGTAGTATGCTGAGCTTCTATGCCCTTGGCTGCGGGTTCAAACCCGGTCGAACTTGTCGGATTTTTAAGAGCGTTAAAAATCCATCAGTATGCCTTCCTTCGGAGGGGAAGTAAAGCCGGCGGTCCCATGTCAGATTCATGGCATGAAAAAGAACCTTCCACCAACTACACTGGTGTGAAGCGAAATTATAGGTTAGATTTGACTAATGCTCTCAAGTTCCAACGTTCGTCACCTGGAGCCGACTGCTGTGGCATCTAGTAACCAAGTTCACAACTAGTTGTAGACGGTAGCATTAAGTAGCAAAAGTAGGAACTACTCGAAAATTGAATGTCAGCAGTCCTTACTTGAATTAAAGATACACACACTAATACAGCCATCACAATTAACACCGTTTATCAGACAGATTCTACACACACCAAAAGTACACGGGGGGGGGGGGGGAACCAACCAACTAAGAGAACTGGTGCAATACCCATAGTGGGTTTACAATTTATAAGAGTTTCCGTCAGTTTCAGCTTGATTAGGCTAAAACGACATAAATTTTTTAAAAAATAGTACATTATGAATTAAGAGTTTTAGGCATCTACTTACAACACTTTGTGCGTCAAAAGTGGGTAAATTTAGGTCGGATTTCAGTCCTATTTCTAACACTTGCCAGCAATGTTTTGAACATCTCAGTGGGCGTGCCCGCTGGCTTCACTCTCTGGCCGTTAGGGCGTCTCCTCATTACGCCTTGCGTTGAATGGGCAAGAAATAAAACCACCTGCTGTATTGACGCAATTGACACATACTTCCAGTGCACTAGTGATAATGGACAGAGAATTCAATTGGTAATCTCCCCCAGAATATGAAATATGGTATGAAAATCATATATTATCCATATTAACGAAATTAGTTATGTTTTAAGGAGCGGAACTACGACGTTATCTACCCTCTTAACATAGATTCAAGTATACAAATTTAGAGGTGGACATCCAAACACGAAGAGACCCAAAATTATTAAAACAAAAAAATAATTAAAACTAATAATTATAAAAGAAAATATATATTGAATTTTTTTTTTTTTCAAAAACAAAGCAAGTTCTTTGGGTAAACGTACACTGGGAAATTTAGATTGCGTATTAACCAAGAGTGAGTGTCAAGGCAGGTTTTCCTCTCATGCAGTTTTGATAAATGTTGTTGATTATTTAAAGGGGGTGGGGGTAGCGACATCGTGGTCATTTTACGTGTATGATACTTTGTGTGTGTAGAAACTGTGTGATAACCTATGCTATTGTGGTAGTGTGTATGTATTTGTAATAGACTAAGATTAAGAACGAGGTGTCCTTGGTCTTAATTTAGGTACCAACCCAGCATTCGCTTGGAGTAGAAGTGGGGAAGTCACGGAAAACTAATTCTAGGGTGGATGACGTAGGAATGGAACCCCTATCTTCTAGATCTCCGGTGCATGTGATGTGTATCGATTTCTCCTATTCTAGCGCAGTCATATTGCCAACCATAGCCCGTGCGATGTCGCGTCCAGTGAGCTCTTACCCTTTAGTGGGCACACAGTTTAGGTATTGTTAATTTGTTTGTTTGTTTTCAAACAAACTAGCTATTATGGTAAACACACACATTGCCATGAAATGCAGCCTTGATTCGTCCAAAAGCCATTGATGAAATTGAACACTCACGCAAAATAAACTGTTCGCTTATGCATTGATAGGCCTTAAAAAAAGTACTTTGCTAACATTATCACTTACTGGTAACTTTCTGCTCCATAGAATTCCATCATTCAAACGGGACGAGAGTTCACAATATCCAGAAATGTTATGTTTTCACTAAATTTAAGTTAAATACCGTAGGACACATCTCTAGGACTTCAGCTGTAAGACGTAATGTACATCTCGTACGCAATATTTTACAAGTTAATTGGACATACACGTTACATTTCGAGGTAAAGTATACTCTTCTACGATTTTCTATCTCTGGACATCCACGCGTAATAAATCTTGGTTTTACGTTCCTTTTAACTACTGCGGATTTTACAGACCACGGAGTGCCGGAATTTTTCCCCAAATGCTAACCGACTGTGCCAGGATTCGATCCTGCAAGGAGTTTTATACCATACAAATAAGAAATAACGACGGCTCAAAGACGAAGCAAGCCACAAGGCAGCCATTTAGTATTAAGCCAGTTGCTTAGCAACGGAGCGGTAGTGACGTTGACTTCAGCAGCGTACCGTATATCTGTAAAATGCCAGCAAACCTTTTCGATCGTATCGTAAAGCGAACTGTTTCAAAATTGACTACTAATAAATCACGGCATTGATGAGTGACACGTCACTAAATTTGAAGTGTACGGTACGCAATATTTTACAAATTAATTGGACAACCAGGTTACATTACTAGGGAAAGTATACTCTTCTAAGATTTCCTATCTTTGGACATCCACGCATAATAATCTTGGTTTTACGTCCCTTTTAACTACTGCGGATTTTTCAGACCACAGAGGTAGGGTTGTCAGACGTTCCGTTTTACCCGGAACAATTCCGTTTTTTTTTGTTTCGTTCCGCGATCCGTTTTAATCTTTAACGGAACGCCAAATATTCCGTTATTTGGTTAATTTGATAATATATTATATTTCGTACCAATTTTCAAATGTCCCGCTTCAGAATTGATTGTAATATCTAGATTGTTTTCAGGTGATACAGATGCAAGTTTGAATGATTTCCATGTCTGTGTCAGATAAATGTCAGATTTATTAGCGACAATAAAATTAAGGAATATCTTAGTCCTTGTGAAGTTAATACTCAGCATTTTCCCCTCCAATGCTTTTACGGAGAGAGTTTTTTCCTTTCATGAATATCAAATGGAGAGATGATAGAAACAGAAGCTCCATTAGATTTATAAAACAAGAATTGTTCACATATTACAATTATGACGATTTTTTTAAATCAGAAGGTACTTACAAATAAAAAATCCTTGCTAAGGATCGTTCAAATGAAAAGCATTTGTAAGTTGCTGGTGTCATAGGCCTATATGATATGTGAGCAATATCTAGTTTTAATTTTGTGTATTTGATTATGTAATGTTTATTAAATACACATGTGTATTATTTACTACAACATTTAACAACCTTAATTAAAAAAAAAAAAACATGTTTTGAGACGTATGTTCAGTTTTTCCATTCTTGAAATCTGGTAACCCTACACCGAGTGCCGGAATCCGCGACGTGTAATGTAGTAGAGTCTTGCAAACTCGGCCTAATGGGGACCGAAGGGTGGCCGAGTTCGCGAAAATGCCGGGTTATCGGGAAATGAGTTAAAAAGAAGAAATGAGCCGTTTGTTTTGATTTAAAAGTAATGCAATGCAGTACATTTATTTGTTTTTAACAGAAACACAAGTTTTAAAACTATTAAGCCACTACAATTACAGTACTTTAATATATAGTTTAGTACTGTACTACATAAAAATCAAGGGAAACAATTAAATTATTAAAGAAAACTTCGAAAAACTAGGCCTAAAATTATCTTTATAATATGTACACTGTACAGTATAGGCTATGTACAAAACAATTCCTGTACGCAAATCGTTTTTTCACTTAATGAAAATTACCATTTACATTTTTTGTGTGCAAAAAAGTAAGTAATGCTCTTTTGCTTTTCGCTTTGAAACCTGTTTCTTGAAGCCTCGTCACAAAGACGGCGAAGAAACAATGTCCATAGCGGAGAAGATGGACAAGACGAAAGAAAACATAATAACGCTCTGTGCGGAAACACAAAAACAAACAAATTTCATGATTTTTGTTCTCCTGTCAGGGTGGCCGAAAAATCCGGAGTGTCGGGTTACCGAGTTTGCGAGACTCTACTGTATTACACAATATTACAAGTTACATTGTTAAAACACGGCAAAAGTAAATAATTGATTACTGTACTTACAATTCCACAGGATTTAATTCGGTTACTGGCCTCCTCTTGCAAACAGTTGAGGTGGTTACCACACGCGAGACTGATCACTCACGGACAACACTCGGTGTGAGGTAGGGGCCGGCCCGCTCCGTTTGAAAGCCCGTAGCGAACTGCACTGCGCCGCACTGCCTTGCCTGTCTCACCCGTCTGCCAACTGGACACACGTCACGCCACCCCAAGTCCCCAACTTCTCACACACACGCGCTACTCAAAATTACAGTGCGCAGCTTCATTGAATAGTGCATTTTAAAGGTGAGGGTTAATAAGGTTCACCCCAGTCTGGTGTGATCTAAAAAGCCGACAGCCCTACTTTCATTATCTGGTTTGTGTGTGGGAAACACCATGTCGTAACGAGGCTGATAAAGCGTCCTTGCTTGTACGTAATAAGTGCTTTGGTTCCGAGTCACTTAAATGTGGTATAATAGCGTTAGGTGTGAGGAAATATGGTTGGTTGGCTGGTTCCTCAGTTTAGGGGCTGCAACAACGCGGTCATGTAGCCCCGTGTACTTTGAGTGTGTGTAGAATCTGTCTGATGACCGGTGTTAATTGTGATGACTGTATTAGTGTGTTATCTGCTTTTAAAGTTCAACTGAGGACTGCAGACTTTGAATTTTTCAAATAGTTCCTACTTTTGCCGCCAAACACCACCGTCAACGACTACTAGTTCAGAACTTAGCTACTAGACGGCTCCTGGCAACAAACGAACTTAAGAGCGTTGTTTACATTCCTAACCTATATATAATTAATCTTCACACAGGTGTAATTAGTGGAAGGTTCCTTAACATGCCATAAATCTATGACATGGGACCGCCGGCTTTACTTCCCCTCCGAAGGAAGGCATACTGAGGGATTTTTAACGCTCTTAAAAAATCTGCCGACTTCTGAGAAAATATAGAGTGGAATATATATATTTTTTGCCGCGTGGCCTCCTGAGAGGCCGAATGCAGGCTTTCTAGTCTACCCCCGTGGGCGACCTGCGCGCCGGGATGTGAGATGGAATGGAAGAAGATTAATTAAACTGGGCAAGGATGAGGAAGAAGCGGCCGTGGTCTGTCAATAGGTACCGTCCCAGCATTTGCTTGGGGGTTGAAATTGGGAAGCCACGGTAAACCATTTCAAGGACGGCCGACGGTGGGGCTCGTCTACCGAGTCAGCGGAGAGCTTGGCTCCATGACCTAACGCTGCTGTCGGTGGAATAATACTACTACTAATAATACTAATACCATATGGTTGTGTAGAGACCTGTTGCAGGAGTTTTTAAGTTGCCACTCCCCCAGAGGATCACAACTAATGCGACGTGGAACGGCGACCACGTGACCCCAGCCGAGTCCGACATTGCTTCCATTTACCTTAGCCGGACTCTGTCATCTTTCCTGTCAACCTCCCTTGGTCAGCTCCTGTTCTCCTCTGGCCCTGACGGTAATAGGGTATCCGAGGCCTAGGGAGTCTTTCACTTTTCCGCCTTAATTGTTCCTTGTCTCATATTTCCTGATCCCTCATTCTTCGAGGGGTCAGACTTCTTCTTTTCCTTTTCATGGTATCTCCTGCCTTCTACACAAGGCCCTGAGGTAGGGTGCTTGTAGCTCCACCTCTTAAGGTGCACCCTGGATAGTGCTACACCCTCAAGGGCTCACGGCAGGTGAGTTTGAGAGTTGATCACCCCGAGAGATTCATGACCTGGGTTTGGGGTTTCCCCTTTCCTATCTTTCTTTCTAAGTCTGACAATCCTCATTCTTCGAGGGTTGAGTGGGTTTCTTACTCTTACCATATTCCTTCATATTTGTCCCTTTCTTCTTCTAGCCCGTAAGTTAGTTGGAGTTAGTTTTACGAATAGACTTGGTCCGCCTCGTTGCGTAGGGGCTAGCATTCTTGGCTGTCACAGCGGAGGCCCTGGTTCGATTCCCGACTCTGCCAAGAAATTTATTTCTTGTTTGAGGGCTGAAACGGGGTACACTCAGCCTCGTGAGGCAAAACTGAGAAGATGGCGGGTTAGATTCCTACCTCAGCCATTGGAAGTGGTTTTCCGTGGTTTCCCACTTCTACTCCATACAAATGCCGGGATGGATCCTAACGTAAGGCCGCGGCCGCCTCCTTTCCAATCCTCATCTGGATTACAATCAATCACAATAACACAGGTTATCAAACAAATTTCACACACACAAATACACGGGGCTATATGACCACGACATCGCCAAGTCCCTAAAGGAATCAACATCAAGTTCTAGTGTTAATTTCATAATAATTTTTCATTTTTCCCAAACCGTTAGGAACCGATAACCTTGAGGTTAGGTCCCTTAAATCACCAATCATCATCATCATCAAACTGACACCAGTAGGAGACCTCCTAGCACCATGAGGATGGCACCAACACCCGGTGCCATGGAGAACGAGCAAGGGTATCGTGTATCGTGCGGGTATCGTGGTATCCTGGAAATGTCAAGTCTACATTACTATTTTATAGCCTCTCTATGTTTTCTTAGATAAGCTTTGCAAAATCGGAATTCTACTTCATATGACCGTTGAAAGCTTTCGACTTGCTTTTGTGATGGGACTAAACTTTTCGGTCAAGTAGGCCACAATGAAAACATTTAAAAATCACATTGAACAAAAATAAAATATACAAACACAAAAATAAAATCTAAATTCCATAGAGGTTTCTTTTTCTTTTTTGAGAAGGAAGACTTGAAATTCCCAGGATATCACGATACCCGTGCGATACACGATACCTCACCACGATCTCCATGGCACTGGTGTTTGTGACATCTTCGCCATTCATTCATTCATTCATCCATCCTCATCGTGCCAGCAGGTCCCCTACTGGTGTCAATTTGATGATGATGATTGGTGTTTTAAGGGGTCTAAAATCAAGGTCATCGGCTCCTAATGGTTTGAGAAAATTGAAAAATTAATAGAAATTAACACTAGAACTTGATATTGATTCCTTTAGGGGATTTGCGACATCGCGGTCATATAGCTCCGTGTATTTGTGTGTGTTGAATTTGTCTGATAATCTGTGTTATTGTGATTGCTTGTAATTCAAACGAGGATAGGAAAGGAGGCGACCATGGCCCTTAGTTAGGAAGCATCCTGGCATTTGTATGGAGTAGAAGTGGGAAACCACGGAAAGCCACTTCCAGGATGGCTGAGGTAGGAATCAAACCCTCCATTTTCTCAGTTTTGCCTCACGAGGCTGAGTGTTCCCCATTCCAGCCCTCAAACGAGAATTAAATTTCTTGGCAGACGGGAATCGAACCAGCGCCACCGCGGGGACAGCCAAGAATGCTAGCCACTACACAACGAGGCGGACCAAGTCCAGAAGTAAAACTAACTACAACTAACTTAGGGCTAGAAGAAAAGGACAAAAAGGAAGGAATAAGGAAAATAAAATGCAGGGAAAAGAAATCCACTCAACCCTGAAAGAATGAGGATTGTCAGACTTTGAAAGAAATGGGGCCATGAAAGACAGATAGGAAAAGGGGAAACCCCGGACCCAGGTCAGGAATCCCTCGGAGTGGTAAACTGCCAAACTCACCTGCCGAGAGGCCTTGAGGGTGTAGCACTATCCAGGGGCACCTTAAGAGGTGGAGCTACGTACACCCTGTCTCCTTGAGAGCCTTGTGCAGAAGGCAGGAGATAACATTGAAAGGAAAAGAAGGCTGACCCCTCGAAGAATGAGGGTATCAGGGAAGATGAGACAAGGGCCAATTAAGATGGGAAAGTGAAAGACTCCCTAGGCCTCGGATACCCTAATACCGTCGGGGTCGGAAGAGAACAAGTGTTGACCAAGGGAGGTCGACAGGAAATATAAATATAACTGAAAAGAGCCCGGCACTAGTAAGTGGAAATAATGGCGTACTCAGCTGGGGTCCCATGGTCGCTAATCCACGTCCCACGAACTGTGAGCTCCTGTTTTTTTAAATCTTAATTACCTCGTAGGCTATATTATTTGATCCATTATGAGGTAATATTCGAAATGTACATTCTACCATATTATTTCAGGTCAACCGAAGAAGTAGTAGTGCAAGTGTAAGTTTAATGCTAATTGCATTTTTCATTGCATAATGAATGTTTATTCCAATGGGCTAATACTATAATATTGATGCTATCTAGATGTTGGATGAGACGAACATTCTCTCTTCTATTGTCCATATTGTGGTGAGGACTGTGGACACTAAAATGTACATCCTTGTTGGACAGAGGCTAGCTTCCTTGGCTGACACTCCTGAAGATCGGGTTCGATTCCCGGATCCCACAAGAAATTTAATGCTGGTGTCAAGGGATGGAATGGGGTTCACTCAACTTCGTGAAACAGAACAGAAAAATGTGCGTTCGATTCCCAACTCCGTGATCATAGAAGTGGTTTTCTGGGGGGTTCCCCCCCCACTTCTATTCCAGACAAATGCCGCGATGGTACCTAAATTAATACCACGGTTTCCTAATTTCCAAGTCCTCATTTCAATTATTACACATTAATTAATTAATTAATTAATTAATTACAACCGTCGCAGTAAAATGGGTTATCTGACAAAATCCAGACACACCCAGGTACACAGGACTACAAGACCACAATGCCGCAAAATCCTTAAGAATCATCATCAACAACAACAGCATCAACTTCCTTAAGGAGCTTGTTCAGAAGGCAGGAGATACCATGAAAAGAATGTGGGTGTTGGGAAGATGTGCAAGGGCCAAATAAGACGGGAAAGTGATAGACTCCCTAGGCCTCAGACACCTTAATACTGTTAGGTCTGAGGAGAACAAGGGTTAACCAATGGAGATCGACAGGAAAGATGGAAAGAGGAGTCCGGTACAAGTAAGTGGAAGCAATGTTGTGCTCAGCTGCGGTCCCGCGGTGATTAACCTAAGAGGTCTGACCCCCTCATAGAATGTGGGTGTTAGGGAAGATGTGCAAGGGCCAAATAAGACGGGGAAGTGATAGACTCCCTAGGCCTCCCTAGACCTCCAAGTTATTAGCCCCTCAGATGGAGGGTCACACAATGCGGGTAAGAACCAAAATGGTGAGTAAGCCAAACACTTACGTGTGAACATTATGCTGTCTCGAGACATGAGTGTCTCCTTTCCTGATAATTACGTTACCACATCCGCACGCGTGTGGCTTGCGGAAAGTCGAACTATTGACGGGCCCGGGGCTACTCTTACGTCCATCATCCATCTAGGGCTCTCTACAAACGCGCAGTATTTCTCTCAAAATTGAGATTTCTTGCAGAGCCGACATTCCAGCTCCGAGACTCACGATTAATGGGACGTGGGTTGGCGACCATGGGACCCCAGCTGCGTCCGGCATTGCTTCCACTTACTTATGTCGGGCTCCTGTGTGTGATCTTTCCTGTCGACCTTCCCTAGTCAACTCTTGTTCTCTTCCGAACTCTACGGTATTAGGGTATACGAGGCCTAGGGCATCTTTCAATTTTCCGCCCTAATTGGCTCTTGTTTCACCTATCCCGATCCCTCCTTCTTCGAAGAGTGAGACTTCTTGTTTGTCTTTTCATGGTATCTCCTGCCTTCTGCTAAAGGGCCTAAAGGAGGCAGGGTGTGTGTAGCCCCACCACTTCTGGTGCACCCTCAAGGGGTCACGGCTGGTGAGCTCGGGATTTGCCGACACCGAGGGATTCCTGAGCTGGGTCGGTATCTCCCTTTTTCTTTTGGCTATGGTACGGACCCTGTACTTTTCCCCTTTTCTATCTGCCTTTCATGGGCCTTCTTCCATTCAAGCCCCTCAATTCACATTCTTCGAGGGCTAAGGAAATAAGGAAGCTTGTATTTTAACGTGACCGTTAATCTAGCGATCATGAGCTACGGCACCTCTTTTTACGTAGAATCCCAACCACAGGACAAGGCATGCCACTTCGGAAATCTCACATGCATTGACCAGGAATCGAACCAATGCCGCCTTGGTGAGAAGCACTGCGTGACCACGGGCCTCTTCGAGGGTCGAGGGCATTTCATTTTATTCCGTTTCCCGAATTAATTTTCTATTTTTTCTATTTTTTCTTCTAGTATGTACGTGTGTAGTTAGTTTTAGTTCTAAGTCTGTAGGTATAGTTTTCATTTTCACTATCACCCAAACCATTAACTTAAGGGGCCGGTAACCTAGATGTTGGGCCTCTTAAAACTACAATCATCATCATCATGCATGCCACGGTGGGTGAGTGGTTATCGTGTCGAATTACCAACCCGAAGCTTAAGGGTTCGCTCCCGGTCATATTAATTGATTTTTGAAAGGCGATAAAAATCACGACACGCATGTCATACGTTGTTGGAATGTTAAAGGACCCATTTGAATTCAGTAGGCCGTGTTCATAATGGCAAAATTAATCTCGGGATATCCGCTAACACAAAAGTTCTCCCTTTCTCTACTAGAAAGCGCTATAGTGTCAAGGAGCTTAGATATCTAACCTCCTTGACTTTCATAGCGCTCCAAGGAACAAAAATTCGACATGCAAGCTGCCATCTGGGTGTCAAATAACAAAGCTTGCACATGGCACCCGAGGCCATACGATATTATTATTATTGTTTTCGTCATCCTCCTCCTCATCATCATCTTTGAATAGTATACATCTCCAATGACGTCAAGTCCAATCCAAAGCTAACAAGAGAAACAGCCCTGGCGGTTCAAAGAAGTTGGTTTACTCTTTGCAATAGAAATAGACTGAGTGACCGCTGACGTAACCCCTTATCATAGCGGCGTTCAAATATGTTCCTCTTCATGGCCTGTCATTTATGCGTATGCACCTCAATAATATTGGCATTCCAAGACTTGGAAGGAATCAATAAAACCACTAATCCTTGGTGAGCAAAAGAGCGACGGTAAGCAAGGTGTGATAGAACTCTGTTCTAACAGGCATGATGCTTCTTCATCGAAATAGAGCACAGGCTGATGCAATCAAATTCTTGCACGTGATTAGTCCAGATCGATAGAGTGACGTATAAGAAAAATAGTCACTACTACACTTTCGTTTTACCCAGGGTGCATCATACATGGTGGGTTACACTTTTATGGACTCTTGCAATAGGGATATCATGTGCGAAACTTTTCCGTCAGTGTTCTATGTGTTAATTACTTATTGTTGCTTTAAGGAGCGAAACAGTGAGGTCATCTGCCCCTCTCAACACACATTAAATTAGACAAATTTAGAATACACAAGCTGTACCCGGCATGCGTTGCAATGCCAATCAAAGAAAGTGTTGGCGATGTATTTTTTTTTATCTTAAGTGCTTTTGGATACACATTTTTTCTTTCTCTGTTGACTGCCTCTAAACTGTTGTAAAATGGATTTACTAATTCGGAAACTTTTGTGGGAGCGTGTACAACAACTCACCAAAGTTTCATTACAATCGGATGAA
This sequence comes from Meconema thalassinum, assembly GCA_946902985.2. Lineage (NCBI taxonomy): Eukaryota > Metazoa > Arthropoda > Insecta > Orthoptera > Tettigoniidae > Meconema > Meconema thalassinum. The sequence goes on along the minus strand of OX336392.1, from coordinate 296,436,773 downwards.
TGGTATATGCATTCATATGAAACGATTCACTCATTTGTTGAAACTACTCATGCGCGACCTATTGTAAATGAAATTTGCTAAGTTAGAATCCTTCCCCGGAGTGCACACAACAACTCACCCAAGTTTCATCGCAATCGGATGAATGGTATACGGACGCATAAAAGACATACATACACACACAGACAGACTAGCATGTAACATTCGTTTTTATATATAGATATTCAAATTTAGAGGTGGACGCCTAAAATGGAAAAGGCCTAATTATAATAAAACAAAACATGAAATAAAACTAATAATTTTAATAATAAACAGAAATATATACTTATAGAAAGCAAAATATCAGAAATAAAGAAAAAATCTATGAGTAATCATATACACACTTGAGAATTTAGATTGCTGGCCCTAACCCACTCTCACTTATAACGCGGATGACGAGATCAGCAGCCACCACGTCATCGGCTAATATAAGATCGATTGTATTCTGCAAGCCAAGGTTTCTTCATAAATTAGCACAATGCCGGACTCAGCTGGGGTCATATGGTCATCAACCCACGTCCTACTAGTTGTGAGCCTTTGAGAGCGTTGTTGTGGTGTGAGTACTAGTGATGATAGGCTACTTATAATAATGACGCTCTTAGGCTGAGCTATAGAAGCTGCTTAATCGGTAGACTCCATGTAACCTTCTGCCTGTCGACACTACACTCACGTATTGCTTCTGTGGTGCGTTACAACCATGTACGAGGGTTGGAATGTAATAGTGATAACTAGGGCCCGGATGTTGATGATATGCCATCTTTTTACTGAGCTGTCTAAAACAATGCTGAAGTACATAAAAACTACGGACAGGCCACCCCCTATTCAAATATGTCATTTTTATTTTGCATCTTTTTGCACATTTTCCTATTGTTCCATTTTAAGAGCATTTTTTAAGTTTGGTAGATTTTTTTGGTCTTATTTTAGTGAAATCGGCCTTTTGAGGTTATTTTTTCCAGCTTTATATGAGGGAGTTACGTGTCTCAGAGTTAAGAAGAAGCTAGTAGCTGATACAAGATAATTTAAAATAATGAAATATTGATTCCATTTCCTTAATCAAGCGGGTGGAAACTAGTCTTAGCAACAATCGTGGCGAAATTGCTGCGGGTATTGCATCAAAATTGGTAAAACACCGGGTATAACACATTCTGCAAAATCTGACATTCTTTCTGGTGAAAATTACTGCATGGATGGGATTGAGGAGGATTTAGCAGCAAACGACCTTCCTCACTTAAAGTACGCTCCGATCACATCAGTTGATGTTGAACGCAGCTTTTCGAGATATAAAAACTTGTTGGCTGATAACCGCAGATCATTTTACACTTGACAACATCAGAATGACATTCGTAGTGCAGTGCAACTCAGCCTAAAGTCAACATAAACCTTTTGTTAAGTGCTAGAAATCTATTTTGATTGACTTTTCAGTTTGAGCTTAGGATTTCATTTTTGAAATATTGGCGAGTTTATTAAAGATCATTTTCTCCATTTAATAATGCAGTTTTCGAATTTTTGTAATATTGGTGAGTTTATTATTATAAGATCATTTTCTCATTGTTATAGTGCATTTTCGAATTTTTATGTCATTTATTTCAGTCATTTTTGAAAGTTTTAAGTGCATTTTTTAAACATTTTTACGGGATCAACATCCGGGCCCTAGTGGTAAATATTTGTGTCTATGGTAGAGCGATCTACTGTATCAGAATGTCAGAAAATGTCATCTTAACCTCAACTTAAGCACTAATCCAGTGAGTGGCGTCATTACGGGTCTCCACGCAAACCTAATGTTACGCTGTTTCTTGTCTACCACTGCGATGGTGTCATTCTAACACATAGACAGGACAGACACTTAACCCACAATATTTCCGTGATTTTTGGAGCATAACCTGAGACTAGCGTTGCGAAGAATGCGGCAATACTTCCTTATGATGATGATGATAATTGTTGTTTTGAGAGCCCTAACATCTAGGTTATCGGTCCTAAAGGTGTGGATAATTGTGAAAATTATTATGAAATGAAAAGAGCCTCCGTGGCTTAGGCGGCAGCACGCCGGCCTCTCACCGCTGAGTCCGTGGTTCAAATCCCGGTCACTCCATGTGAGATCTGTGCTGGACAGAACGGAGGCAGACAGGTTTTTCTCCGGGTACTCCGGTTTTCCCTGTCAAAATTTCATTCCAGCAACACTCTCCACTATCATTTCATTTCATCTATCATTCATTTAATCATTGCCCCAGAGGAGTGCGTCAGGCCTCGGCAGCCGGCACAGTTCATATCCTCGCCGCTAGATAGGGGCTTCATTCATTCCATTCCTGACCCGGTTGGAGACTGGAAGCAGGCTGTGGATTTTCATTTCATTATGAAATGAAAATGTTACTACACTGAAAACTAACTAGGAACTTACAACTAGCGTACAGACTCGAAGAAGGAAAGGACAAAAATAATAAAGGAATAAGGGAAATAAATGACAGGGGAAAGAAATGCCTACAAACCTCGAGAATGAGGATTGAGGTACTGTGAAGGAAGTAGAGGCATAAAAGTGGAGAAAGTCCGCCCCATAGTCATTGGAAAAAGGGTCCCTCGGGATCGCAAACTCACGAGCTCACCAGCCGTGAGCCCTTGAAGGTGCACCGTACATGGTGGGGCTACAAACACCCTGCCTTCTATGGGCTTTGTGCATGAGGCAGGAGATACCATGATACCATGATACCCCCCGAAGTAAGGGGGTTTCAGGAAAGATGAGACAAGGGCCATAAGGTGGGAAAATGAAAGACACCCTTGGCCTAGAATACTCTAATACCATAAGGGTTGGAAGAGAACAAGCGTTGTCAAGGAGTTTGATGATTTGTTGTTGTTGTTGTTGTTGTTGGCTCTGCCAGGAATTTAATTCTGGTCTGAGGGCTGGAACAGGGTGCACTCAGTCTCGTGAGGTAAAACTGAGAAGAGGTGGGTTGTTTTCCTACCTTAGCCATCCTGGAAGTGGTTTCTGTGGTTTCCCACTTCTACTTCAGACAAATGCCGGGATGGTTCAAATTTAAGGCCACGGCTGCCTCCTTCCCAATCTTCATGTGAATTAAAAATACACACACTAATTTAGCCATCACAATAATACAGGTTATCAGACAAATTTCACACACACACACTCACACCGAAGTACACGGGGATACATGACCACGATGTCGCAATGCTCCTAAATCAATTAACAACAACAAATATGTAAAAAAAAAAACAATAAAAAGAAAAATTAAATAAATCCGATAATTAAAGTAGTACAGGTCTGACGTTTGCTTTTGGCCGGTGCTTGCTGCGTAGAGGTCTCCGACCAGCCAGGAAGCCTTCTTACTGTGAGCATGCGCAGTAACAACTGCATGCACGCACAGAGGGAACGAAGGAAAGAAGGAAGGAGGTTGAACGGTTAGCACAGTGGATGCGCGGATATCACGGCCACCGGCCCAAAACAAACGTCACACCTATAAACAAAAATATATGGAAAACAAAAATCAGAATTAAAAAAGAAAGGTTTTTGAATAAATACACACTTGTATACTTGAGAATTTAGATTGCTGGCTCTAACTCACTCTCACTTATAAAGCGGATGGCGAGGTCAGCAGCAAGGTCGGCGGGAAAATGACGCAGCGGAGCCCGACACAAGTAAATGGTCGTCAAGCCATGTCACACTCGTTGTGAGGGAGGAGTTCGACAACCGATATACGGTCCTTCATTCACCGTACTGTACTACGGCACGCGAATATTACACAAGGTAGACTAGTTTCCTTGTCATGAGTGGAAGGTCACACGACTTATCTTGAAGCAACAGCTCACAGGAAAGGACGACTGCTATTTCACCACGCGGATAAAGAAGATCCCTTTTCAGGTTGGTGTTTTGTGAACCGTAAGGACAGCTGCTATCTAGAGCACAATCGCCTTTCAAGAAAGCTGATTCATGCTGGCTCCCGTGTCATGGGAAAGCAACAGCGTGTAAAGCTACCGTATACAAGGTGACACAAGTTACCAGGAATTCTCAGCAAACTAGATAATTATTATCTTTAGCCACAGGAGTCTCTAGTCGGGTGACCACTCTTTTCCCGCATTCTACTTTACTAGGTGATCGGTGGATGATTTCTGTTTAAAGGAAAATGGAAGCTTGTAATTTAACGTGGCCGTTAATCTCGTGATCCCCCCCAGGGGCTCACATCTAGTGGGACGTGGGTTGGCGACCACGGGACCCCACCTGAGTCCGACATTGCTTCCACTTACTTGTGCCGGGCTCCTCTCAGTCTTCTTTCCTGTCTATCTCACTTGGTCAACTCTTGTTCTCTTCCGACCCCGACGGTATTAGGGTATCGGAGGCCTAAAGAGTCTCTTCCTTTCCCGCCTTAATTGCCCCTTGTCTCATCTTTTCTGATACCCTCCTACTGCGAGGAGTCAGCCTTCTTTTCCTTTTCCTGTTATCTCCTGCCTTCAGCTCAAGGCCCTCAAGGAGGCAGGGTGTATGTAGCCCCACCACTTCTGGTGTACCCTGGATATTGCTACACCCTCAGGGTCTCACGGCTGGTGAGTTCGGGAGTTGTCGACTCCGAGGGATTCCTGAGCTGGGCCTAGTTTTCCCCCTTTTATCCATTACCTGTGAGGCGGACTCTCTCCTCTTTCACTTTCCGATCTGCCTTTTATGGCTCTCCTTCCTTCCAAGTCCCTCACTCCGCATTCTTCGAGGGTTGAGGGCATTTCTTTTCCTCCTGTCCTTTATTTGTCTTATTCTCCTTTTGTTTTCCAATTCTTCTTCTAGTATGTTTCGAGTAAATTTGCGGATAGTTTTTAGAATACAAACTTACGATAATATTACATATTTGATATGCCAATCTACAGCTTTATGCTTATAAGAGGAATACTCCTATAGCCCATTGCGTACGAAATATTCAGGCACGTATTGCACTTATACACGAGAAGATTATTTTACCCATATGCTTTCAAGTACATTTTATTAAGTACCTTATGTTTGTAGTAGATGGTCTTGACATTTCATCATCATCATCATCATCAATTCTCACTGTCATTATTACTATACGTACGAGATATTTTAGGTACTTAGATTAGGTATTATAATAAATTATATCTGATGCTTGTGACTGGAAACCTTTATTTCCTCCCCCAGGGGCTCACTTCTAGTGGGCGTGGGTTGGCGACCACGGGGCCCCAGCTGAGTCCGGCATTGCTTCCACTTACTTGTGCCGGGCTCCTCTCCGTCTTCTTTCCTGTCGACCTCACTTGGTCAACTCTTGTTCTCTTCCGACCCCGACGGTATTAGGGTATCCGAGGCCTAGGGAGTCTCTTCCTTTCCCGCCTTAATTGGCCCTTGTCTCATCTTTCCTGACACCCTCCTTCTGTGAGGGGTCAGCCTTCTTTTTCTTTTCCTTTTACCTCCTGCCTTGTGCTCAAGGCCCTTAAGGAGGCAGGGTGTATGTAGCCCCACCACTTCTGGTGCACCCTAGATAATGCTACACCCTCAGGGGCTCACGGCTGGTGAGTTCGGGAGTTGGCGACCCGGAGGGATTCCTGAGCTGGGTCCGTTTTCCCCTTTTGTCCCTTCCCTTTGGGGCGGACCCTCTCCTCTCTCCCCTCCCCTCTCTCCCCTCCCCTCTCCTCTCCAATCCTCTCCTCTTTGCTTATTAGTTAGTTTTAGTTTTAAGTTTAAATTTCATTTTCATCTTCACGATCACCCACACCATCAGGGGCCGATAGCCTAGATGTTAGGCCCCTTAAAACAACAATTATCATCATCATCATATCATCCTTTATTTCCTTCTTGCAAACTTTTTATGCCAACAGAAAGAAAAGCACTCTCACTCTCAATCAAAAAACTCTTAAGTTCTCCAAAGAGCTCTTCGCTCATGGCCTCCACACACTCCCTCCCCAGTGGTAACGCTAAGGAAGCGTCTGCCAACTCGTGTGGTGACACTGGGACGAGGCTCAGGATGTTTCAGGGGAGTAGCTGGACCCGGAGGTGGAGATGTTGCGGGAGTGTCCCTTGACGTGGATTGGGGTTCCTTAAGAAGGAATGCTGGCTTAAGTCGATCTATGGACACTGTTTGTGAGCCTGATGGGGTCTCGATATTGAACTGTTTGTTATTCCTTGACTGGACACGATAGGTCCGCTGTACACTGGTTGCAGAGGGCGTCGGTATCCATCCTGCCGAATAAACACGTATTCACACTTCATTAGTTCTGGGTGAACAAATATCTTGTTGCCAGAGTGGTGCTCTGATTGCACAGGTTGAAGTGTCCTGGTTTGTTCTTTCAGCTTGTATAAGAAAGTTGGAATATCTTCTGTATTTGAAGGTCCATTGAAGAAGTCTGAAGGTAGTTTAATTGGTGTTCCATAGGTCATCTCTGCTGGAGTTGTGTTGTGATTGGGGATGATGTAGGATCTCAGTCCTAGCAGAACTAATGGAAGTTTGGGGACCCAGTCGCATGTTAGGTGAGCTTTCAGAGATGATTTCAATTGCCGATGCCAGCGTTCAATCATCCCGTTTGCTGCCGGGTGGTATGCTGTAGTTTTGATATGTTGGATGCCAAGTGATTGCGTGAGACATCTTAAGAGTTCACAGTCAAATTGTCGTCCGCGATCAGTAGTGATTGTATTGGGAACTCCGAAGCGGGCAATCCAGTTTAAGAGTACGGTGGATGCAATTGTTTCTGCGGTAATGTCCTTTATTGGAACTGCTTCAGGCCACCGTGAGAACCGGTCGATCATGGTGAGTGAAAATCCACAGCCTGCTTCAGTCTCCGACCGGGTCAGGAATGGAATGAATGAAGCCCCGTCTAGCGGCGAGGATATGAACTGTGCCGGCTGCCGAGGCCTGACGCACTCCTCTGGGGCAATGATTAAGTGAATGACAGATGTGTTGACAGGGAAAACCGGAGTACCCGGAGAAAAACCTGTCTGCCTCCGTTTTGTCCAGCACAGATCGCACATGGAGTGACCGGGATTTGAACCACGAACCCAGCGGTGAGAGGCCGGCGTGCTGCCGCCTAAGCCACGGAGGCTTATTGATCATGATGAGTACATATGAGTAACCTTGGGATGATGGAAGAAGTCCAACTATGTCAATGTTGACATGGCTGAATCGTTCTGTGACTTGCTTATACGAAGTACGTCCAGAAAGTAAGTTCCGTTCGGTAATAACATTAAATTGTGTACAGATACAGAAAAATTATTTATTGCACAAAATTCTACAACCCTTAAACTACTTTCCCACATAACTGCCGAAATGTTGCAGGCATTTGTCGTAGCGTGGCACGAGTTTTTGTATACCTTCTTCATAGACGTGTGCCGCCTGTGTCTTCAACTAGTTGTACGTTCCGCTGCGGCGCAGTTCGCATATGCGCGGTAGACGCTCTGTATCAAGGAGAAGAAACGTGCGCCATTTGGAGAGCGCTGACAGCCACGTACGCGTTGTTGTGCATGTTTACTCGTACAATGTCGGTGTTGATTGAAAATCCCGCCGCTTGTGAAATCTGATCTGTGATTCGTTTTCTGAATGCTAGGAAAGTGAAACCAATTGAAATTTATCGGCAAATTTGCGAAGTGTATGGACAAAATGCGATGAGTGATTCAATGGTGAGAAGATGGGTCCGACAGTTCAATGAAGGACGTAGTGAAGTGCACGATGAAGAACGAAGTGGGCGTCCATCTTTGGTTACAGAAGAACTGGTTCACGCGATTGATGACAAGATCCCGGAAAACCGCAGGTTTACAATTAGTGCTCTCGCTATGGAATTTCCCCAAATTTCACGATCACTAATTCATGAAATTGTTACCGAAAAACTGAACTTTCGTAAACTTTGCCGTCGTTGGGTACCAAAGATTCTTACGGAGCAACATAAAACAAAACGGATGTGTAGTGCACTTCAGTTTTTGACCCGTTACAATGAAGGCGGCAAAGAATTTCTGACACAGATAGTCACAGGAGATGAAACTTGGGTTTCTTACGACACCCCTGAAAGTAAGCGGCAATCAATGGAATGGAGGTACACTTCATCCCCAGCAAAGGTTAAGCCGAAACAAATCTTGACACCTCGGAAAATGATGTGCACAGTGTTCTGGGACTGGAAAGGCATCTTACTCATTGATTTCTTACCGCGCGGTCAAACAATCAACGCAGATGCTTACTGCGAGACACTTAGGAAATTGCACCGCGCAATACAGAATAAGCGCCGAGGGTTGCTGTCAAAAGGTGTTTTTTTCTTCACGACAACGCACGACCACACACTGCAAATGTGACGAAAAACCTCCAGTAGTGGTTTTGCAGGGTTTCAAGGCCCACGGCCACCGCTCCACCGCTGGAATACTAAAATGGCAATATCTCGCGAACCAATTAGGCTAGAGACTTGTACGAGGTGTCATTGAACTCGGGCTAACACCCCCTTTCCAATGGACAACATATTTCCACCCCAAAATAAAACCTACCCCTACTAGGAAGTGAAATTTTATTTTTTAGAGAATCTCTCTTTCCAATTGCAACATGTGGGAGTTTGAATGCCAATATGGAATGAAACGTTGTTCTACATAAAGTGCATGTGTTCGGTGGGTAGCCAATATGAATTAACATGCTAGTTTTTTGTTTTTATGCATGACCACTCATAGCTTTTGTAAGAGGGCGGGCTTTTTAAAAGATGGCGGCTGTAGTGTAGGCCTAACCTAACCTAACCCGACCTAACGGGTCCTTGTGGACAGGTCATTGTGGACGAGTCCTTGTGGACGAGTCCTTGATGACAGGTCCTTGTGGACGAGTCCTTGTTGATGAGTCCCTTTGGACTGATCCCTTTGGACCGGCCCCTTTGGACTGGCCCATGAATTTATCCAAATTATGTCAAAGGGCTTAACTAAGGGACTAATAAGGCTAGGAACTTGTATGAGGTATTGTAGGACTTGGGATGAAGCCCCCTTTTAGAATGTATTTTTGAAATTTTGACAAAGTGCCTAACCACACTTTTGTTAATATCTCGCGAACCTATCATGCTAGTGACTTGTATAAGAGGTCCTAGCAATTGGGGCGATGTTCCCCTTTGGGGGGTGAAACTATCCCCCCACTCCCATATTGAAAAATCGATATCTTGGAAACTAAGAACCCTAAAATTATGTGTGATAGCTTTAAAAATAGGTCATAAGATACGATTTTACCACGATAGGTCATTTCACCACTAACATAGTAAATAGTAATGTTACAGGGAAAAAAATCGGCTAAACACTTAAAAATGATAAATGAACCTAAGATCATTTGTTTTTGATGAAAAAATAGTAAGAGGGTTAAAACTACCCCCCAAAATTTAAAAATCATTATCTTGGAAAAAAGAGCCTTAAAATTAAGTGTGATAGCTTTAAAAATAGGTCATGACATATGCTTATAACACGATAGGTCATTTCACCCCTAAAACAGTGAATAGTGATTTTACAGGGAAAAAGGTGTTACATGCCTAAAAATGATAAATGAACCTAAGATCTTTTGTATTTGATGAAAAATAGTAAGGGGGTGAAAACTACCCCAAAATTGAAAAATCGATATCTTGGAAACTAAGAAATCTAAAATTAGGTGTGATAGCTCAAAAAATTGGACATTTAATACTCTTTTACCACGATTGGTCATTTTACCCCTAAACCAATGTATGTAGATTTTACAGAAAAAAGGGGGACCAATAATCAGATTTGGACACATGAGGTGTTATAAGACTCAGGGCGACAATCTCTTCTTGAATTTATTATTTATTTTTTGAAATTTTGACAAAGGGCCTAACCACACATTTTGAAAATTTAGATTTTTAATTATTATTTTTTTTTTAGTAGAGAGAGACAGTACCGGTTGTGTTTAAACGAGCATGTCGCCGATCACTGTGACCATGTTCAATGGATGAATCGATATTTTGTGAAGCATTGATTGAAGAGGGTCATGCGACGACTTGTTTTAAGAATATTTTTATGATTTTTCCTATGATGCATGTATTTATTTAAATATCCCAAAACGGCAAGGTTACTGATTTGAGTTTTATAAACTAATAATGGGATTTGGACTCATAAGGTGTCCTATAACTTGACATGACGCTTTCTTTATATGGCTTATGAATTTTCCCAAAAAAGATTGTAAACAACAAGGTCATGGACTTTTGTTTCTCTTAATATATTGCAAACCCATAATGTTAGATGTTTATGGTGAGTGATGAAACATAGCTATGTAGAGAAATAATTATTGTAGGCTTCACGTATGGTGACTGACAAGTCTTTGACCATTGAAACTTGTTTTTAAACCTAACCCCAGTACATAGGGAGTATAGGTTTCGGGCATGACATGTCAAACGGAGTGTACAAAATCCAATTTATCGATTCAAGAATTAAGAGAAGACTATCTTTAATTGATTAGTTAAAGAGGGTAGCTAAGAAATCAAGATGGTGATTACACTAAACCAAACCGAACCAATACAATCCTTTTTGAATGAATAATGTTACTTGCTAACCATTTTGTGCTGCAATGGCAAGCACTTTTGGTTCTTGCACTCGATTTAACTTTAAGGCTTAGAACGAATCAAACTAAGAAAGATGGTTATAGTGGTGCAGTGGTTAAGCTGTTATCCTTTGATAAAGGTAGACCAGCGTTTGATTTTAGATTAATACGCATGTAAAAAACATATAAAAATGCAGGGATAATGTTTTAAGACTGATTACACTTGTATATTTTTTTCTAATTATTACTTGGATTACAAATACAAAGGAGGACTGGGTTCAATATACAGTTAATGCAAGTAAGATTTTGTATTTGTGTTTTATTTTTAGACTTTAGATTTTAGAATTTTCATTTTACATTTTAGATTGTACAAAAAGACCAAACCATAATGTCATGACTTTAAATTTTCGGTAACTAATTATTTAAAAAAAACATATAAGGATTTGTATTATTTGGAATTATGTTTTCTATACCATATTTTATTTTGGTTTTAGATTTTAGAAATTTGATATTGGATTTTAGATTTTAGGTAAAGACCAAACTAATATTGACTTTTCATTAGACACTGGTATGTAGATAGAAAGATGATTAGACTATATGTTAAGATGAATTTTTAGGTGTTGACTGGCCTTGCAATAAGAATTTACTAACCAGACATGAGTTAACTACCAACAAAACACTTTGGCGACTATGCTTGTTAGTGACCAGTGAGTAGGGTTTTAGAAAAACTGTTTGCTATTTTGGGTTATATACAACAAATGCATAGACCTACTGAGCGACTATGTTTGCTAAAGAAGACATTATACCAGAGATGATTAGGATTCTTATGTAGCTCAGGCAAGGAAAGCATTTCTACAGAATTTGTTGACATTGAATATAGATTTAGGTATTAGGATGTCATTTTTAAAGACCTTCGTCTGGAGTGTGACGCTCTATGAAAGGGAAACTTGGACTATTGGTGTAGCAGAAAAGTGGAGAGTTGAAGTGTTTGAAATGTGGTGTTACAGGAGAATAATGAAGATTAGATGGGTAAATAGGGTTACAAACAAAGAGGTATTAAGACAAGTGGGAGAGGAGAGATGTTTTTGGCGACAGCTAATGAAGTAAATCGATAGGTTGGTAGGACACATACACCCAGGAATAGCAAGCTTAGTTACGGAAGAACGGGTTGAGGACAAGAACTGTAGGGGTAGACCAAGGATAGAATATGTTAAACAGATAGCCTTAGATGTAGAGTGTGGTAGCTATATAGAGATGAAACGATCAGCTCAGGACAGGGAGTCATGGAGAGCTGCATTAATCCAGTCGAAAGGCTGAAGGCTCAAACAACATGTAGAGCTTACCAAAATAATGTTGTGTAATGCTAATTACTAGTCAACAAACATTAATGCATTACTAACACCCATGACACGATACCTGAGAGCTTTTCTAAAATTATTTTAAGATGCCTTTAACCCTATATTAAACACCTAGTTCTCAAGTCTCATAACTACAATGTAATGAAAAAAAAAAAAACCAACAAAAAACAACAACAACAACAACAAAAACATTTAAAAACGAGCAAGTGGTTGAGTCAATGTACACTGGAAAATTTTGTTAACACTCAAGTGCACAAAACAAATTACATTATTAACTGTCAGGTTGACCGAGTGATTAAGGCGTTTGACTTATGTTCACATTTTCAATACAAGAAAGCAAGGATTTGAACCCCTTACCTGACATAACTATTGCTTTAACATAGCTTAGCGATACTGTATTATTATGATACTCGATACACAAACCATAGATATAGTGTATTGTTTAAGTCCACTCTCTCTTTCTAAACATAGCTGGAGACTGTCAATGGTCTACCAATCACGCCTAATATCAATCGCGTCTACTATCAATTACGCCTACTCTCAATCGCGCCTACTATCAATAGCGCCTACTATCAATTACGTCCACTACCAATCGCGCCTACTATCAATCGCGTCTACTAATAGCGCCTGCTATCAATCGCGCCTACTACCAATCGCGCCTAGTATCAATCGCGCCTACTATCAATAGCGCCTACTGTCAATTACGTCCACTACCAATCGCGCCTACTATCAATCGCGTCTACTAATAGCGCCTGCTATCAATCGCGCCTACTACCAATCGTGCCTACTATCAATCGCACCTACTATCAATAGCGCCTACTATTAATTACGTCCACTACCAATCGCGCCTACTATCAATCGCGTCTACTAATCGCGCCTACTACCAATCGCGCCTACTATCAACCGCGCCTACTATCAATCGCACCTACTATCAATTACGTCCACTACCAATCGCACCTACTATCAATCGCGTCTACTAATAGCGCCTGCTATCAATCGCGCCTACTACCAATCGCGCCTACTATCAATAGCGCCTACTATCAATTACGTCCACTACCAATCGCGCCTACTATCAATCGCGTCTACTAATAGCGCCTGCTATCAATCGCGCCTACTACCAATCGCGCCTACTATCAATCGCGCCTACTATCAATAGCGCCTACTATCAATTACGTCCACTACCAATCGCGTCTACTATCAATCGCGTCTACTAATAGCGCCTGCTATCAATCGCGCCTACTATCAATCGCGCCTACTATCAATCGCACCTACTATCAATAGCGCCTACTATCAATTACGTCCACTACAAATCGCGCCTACTATCAATCGCGTCTACTAATAGCGCCTGCTATCAATCGCGCCTACTACCAATCGCGCCTACTATCAATCACGCCTACTATCAATAGCGCCTACTATCAATTACGTTCACTACCAATCCGCCTACTATCAATCGCGTCTACTAATAGCGCCTGCTACCAATCGCGCCTACTATCAATCGAGCTTACTATCAATAGCGCCTACTATCAATTACGTCCACTACCAATCGCGCCTACTATCAATCGCGTCTACTAATAGCGCCTACTATCAATCGCGCCTACTATCAATTGCGCCTATTAATTGCACTTACTATCAATTGCACCTACTACCAATCACGCCTACTGTCAATTGCACCTACTATCAATAGCGCCTACTAGCAATTACGCCCACTACCAATCGCGCCTACTGTGAATTGCGCCTACTATCAATTGCGCCTACTACCAATCGCGCCTACTAGTAATTGCGTCTACTACAAATTGCGCCTACTACCAATCGCACCTACTATCAATTACGCCTAGTATCAATTGCGTTGAATATGAACTGCTATCAATTACAGCAGGTAAAAATCACTTCTAGTAAAAATCGCGCTCAGTATAAATCATAATCAGTATAAAACGCGCCCAGTATCAAACGCGTCTGCTAATCGTACCTACTATAAATTGAGCGTGCTATAAAACGCACCCAGTATACATTACCTCTACTAACCATGGCTACTATCAATTACAGTCAATAAAAATCATAATCACTATAAATTGTGTTCAGTATAAATCTTGACATTGAGCAATGTGTGTGTAAATCACTTGTAGTCTAAAATTTGTTCATGTGATTATTATTCTTGACAGTACTTTGAAATTTCCACCTTAAAAAAATATCAATCCACTTCATTTATTTTACTGTTATTATTACTAAAGTGACTTTACTAAAATTAAATTAATTTGTATTAGTTAATATGGAAGTCTCAACAACCAGCCATGGTAAGCCATGTGCCTACTATAAAGGATATACATATATAGTAAAAACAACCAATAAAAATGGAACTGTTATTTGGCGATGTTCAAAACAACGATCTAAAAAGTGTCGAGGAATGATTAAAACAAAAGACTCCAACGTACTTACTTCAAACGAGCATCATTGTGAATCTCAAATTAATACACATTTAAATGGACAAAATACTTTAACCAAGGTAAAAAAGCAAGTCCAAGAAAAAAATATTGTTGCACAAGATAGTGCAGTGTTTGTTCAAAATCACTTATCATATCCTCAAAAAGTCATGTTAGGGCAGTTGTCAACGTCTAAGAAACCATTAACACTATCAAAAGCAACGCAGACTTTAAAAGAGGTCACTGTGGAAAAGGAACAAGAGGAATTGGATTGTTCTAGTGATGTTGAGGATGATGCTGATGATGATGATGATGATAATGATGGTGACAATGACTATCATAATTTTGATGAAAATTTTCATAATGAAGATGATGATGATGATGATGATGATGAAAAAGAAAAGGATGACGGTTTTATGTCTATAAAACCACTGCGACTTCCCCAGTTTTTAAGAACAAGAGTACCTGGAGAAAGTTATAAAAGGATCTACAACAAGCGTTGTGTTTAAAAAATCTATATCAAACAATGGTTAATAGAGAGAGTTGTATTCAGTGTGTATCTATTATAAAATGAATTTAATAAAAATATTTTATGGTTATTGACTGCTTTTTCTTAATTAATATCACTACATCCTCCCACTATTAATGCAATTGTTAACCATTGCCAGTCTCCAGCTATGTTTAGAAAGAGAGAGTGGACTTAAACAATACACTATATCTATGGTTTGTGTATCGAGTATCATAATAATACAGTATCGCTAAGCTATGTTAAAGCAATAGTTATGTCAGGTAAGGGGTTCAAATCCTTGCTTTCTTGTATTGAAAATGTGAACATAAGTCAAACGCCTTAACCACTCGGTCAACCTGACTCTCCTCTCCCACTTGTCTTAATACCTCTTTGTTTGTAGCCCTATTTACCCATCTAATCTTCATTATTCTCCTGTAACACCACATTTCAAACAATTTGTTTTGTGCACTAGAGTGTTTACAAAATTTTCCAGTGTACATTGTCTCAACCACTTGCTCGTTTTTAAATGTTTTTTGTTGTTGTTGTTTTTTTCCATTATATTGTAGTTATGAGTCTTGAGAACTAGGTGTTTAATATAGGGTTAAAGGCATCTTAAAATAATTTTAGAAAAGCTCTCAGGTATCGTGTCATGGGTGTTAGTAATGCATCAATGTTTGTTGACTAGTATTTACCATTACACAACATTATTTTGGTTAGCTCTACATGTTGTTTGAGTCTTCAGCCTTTCGACTGGTTTAATGCAGCCCTCCATGACTCCCTGTCCTGAGCTGATCGTTTCATCTCTATATAGCTACCACACTCTACATCTAAGGCTATCTGTTTAACATATTCTATCCTTGGTCTACCCCTACAGTTCTTGTCCTCCGTTCTTCCGTAACTAAGCTTGCTATTCCTGGGTGTATGTGTCCTACCAACCTATCGATTTACTTCATTAGCTGTCTCCAAAAACATCTCTCCTCTCCCACTTGTCTTAATACCTCTTTGTTTGTAACCCTATTTACCCATCTAATCTTCATTATTCTCCTGTAACACCACATTTCAAACACTTCAACTCTCCACTTTTCTGCTACACCAATAGTCCAAGTTTCCCTTTCATAGAGCGTCACACTCCAGACGAAGGTCTTTAAAAATGACATCCTAATACCTAAATCTATATTCAATGTCAACAAATTCTGTAGAAATGCTTTCCTTGCCTGAGCTACATAAGAATCCTAATCATCTCTGGTATAATGTCTTCTTTAGCAAACATAGTCGCTCAGTAGGTCTATCCATTTGTTGTATATAACCCAAAATAGCAAACAGTTTTTCTAAAACCCTACTCACTGGTCACTAACAAGCATAGTCGCCAAAGTGTTTCGCTGGTAGTTACCTCATGTCTGGTTAGTAAATTCTTATTGCAAGGCCAGTCAACACCTAAAAATTCATCTTAACATATAGTCTAATCAGCTTTCTATCTACATACCAGTGTCGAATGAATAGTCAATACTAGTTTGGTCTTTACCTAAAATCTAAAATCCAATATCGAATTTCTAAAATCTAAAACCAAAATATATTATAGAAAACATAATTCCAAGTAATACAAATCCTTATATGTTTTTCTTTAATAATTAGTTACCGAAAATTTAAAGTCATGACATTATGGTTTGGTCTTTTTGTACAATCTAAAATGTAAAATGAAAATTCTAAAATCTAAAGTCTAAAAATAAAAAACAAATACAAAATCTTACTTGCATTAACTGTATATTGAACCCAGTCCTCCTTTGTATTTGTAATCGAAGTAATAATTTGAAAAAAATATACAAGTGTAATCAGTCTTAAAACATTATCCCTGCTTTTTATATGTTTTTGACATGCGTATTAATCTAAAATCAAACGCTGGTCTACCTTAATCAAAGGATAACAGCTTAACCATTGCACCACTATAACCATCTTTCTTAGTTTGGTTCGTTCTAAGCCTTAAAGTTAAATCGAGTTAAGGCCTCTAGTGCAAGAACCAAAAGTGCTTGCCACTGCAGCACAAAATGGTTAGCAAGTAACGTTATACATTCAAAAAGGATTGTATTGGTTCGGTTTGGTTTAGTGTAATCACCATCTTGATTTCTTAGCTACCCTCTTTAACTAATCAATTAAAGATAGTCTTCTCTTAATTCTTGAATCGATAAATTGGATTTTGTACACTCCGTTTGACATGTCATGCCCGAAACCTATACTCCCTATGTACTGGGGTTAGGTTTAAAAACAAGTTTCAATGGTCAAAGACTTGTCAGTCGCCATACGTGAAGCCTACAATAATTATTTCTCTACATAGCTATGTTTCATCACTCACCTTAAACATCTAACATTATGGGTTTGCAATATATTAAGAGAAACAAAAGTCCATGACCTTGTTGTTTACAATCTTTTTTGGGAAAATTCATAAGCCATATAAAGAAAGCGTCATGTCAAGTTATAGGACACCTTATGAATCCAAATCCCATTATTAGTTTATAAAACTCAAATCAGTAACCTTGCCGTTTTGGGATATTTAAATAAATGCATGCATCATAGGAAAAATCATAAAAATATTCTTAAAACAAATCGTCGCATGACCCTCTTCAATCAATGCTTCACAAAATATCGATTCATCCATTGAACATGGTCACAGTGATCGGCGACATGCTCGTTTAAACACAACCGGTACTGTCTCTCTCTACTAAAAAAATAAATAAAAAATAATTCAAAAATTTCAAAAATCTAAATTTTCATAATGTGTGGTTAGGCCCTTTAAATTTCAAAAAATAAATAATAAATTCAAGAAGAGATTGTCGCCCTGAGTCTTATAACACCTCATGTGTCCAAATCTGATTATTGGTCCCCCTTTTTTTCTGTAAAATCTACATACATTGATTTAGGGGTAAAATGACCAATCGTGGTAAAAGAGTATTAAATGTCCAATTTTTTGAGCTATCACACCTATTTTAGGTTTCTTAGTTTCCAAGATATCGATTTTTCAATTTTGGGGTAGTTTTCACCCCCTTACTATTTTTCATCAAATACAAAAGATCTTAGGTTCATTTATCATTTTTAGGCGTTTAACACCTTTTTCCCTGTAAAATCACTATTCACTGTTTTAGGGGTGAAATGACCTATCGTGGTATAAGCATATGTTATGACCTATTTTTAAAGCTATCACACTTAATTTTAAGGCTCTTAATTTCCAAGATAATGATTTTTAAATTTTGGGGGGTAGTTTTAACCCTTTTACTATTTTTTCATCAAAAACAAATGATCTTAGGTTCATTTATCATTTTTAAGTGTTTAACCGCTTTTTTCCCTGTAACATTACTATTTACTATGTTAGGGGTGAAATGACCTATCGTGGTAAAATCGTATCTTATGACCTATTTTTAAAGCTATCACACATAATTTTAGGGTTCTTAGTTTCCAAGATATCGATTTTTCAATTTGGGAGTGGGGGATAGTTTCACCCCCTAAAGGGGAACATCGCCCCTATTGCTAGGACCCCTTATACAAGTTACTAGCATGATAGGTTCGCGAGATATTAACAAAAGTGTGGTTAGGCCCTTTGTCAAAAATACCTCATACAAGTTCCTAGCCTTATTAGTCCCTTAGTTAAGCCCTTTGACATAATTTGGATAAATTCATGGGCCAGTCCAAAGGGGCCGGTCCAAAGGGATCAGTCCAAAGGGACTCATCAACAAGGACTCGTCCACAAGGACCTGTCAACAAGGACTCGTCCACAAGGACTCGTCCACAATGACCTGTCCACAAGGACCCGTTAGGTTGGGTTAGGTTAGGTTACACTACAGCCGCTATCTTTTAAAAAGCCCGCCCTCTTACAAAAGCTATGAGTGGTCATGCGTAAAAACAAAAAACTAGCATGTTAATTCATATGGGCTACCCACCGAACACATGCACTTTATGTAGAACAACGTTTCATTCCATATTGGCATTCAAACTCTCACATGTTGCAATTGGAAAGAGAGATTCTCTAAAAAATACAATTTCACTTCCTAGTAGGGGTAGGTTTTATTTTGGGGTGGAAATATGTTATCCATTGGAAAGGGGGTGTTAGCCCGAGTTCAATGACACCTCGTACAAGTCTCTAGCCTAATTGGTTCGCGAGATATTGCCATTTTAGTATTCCAGCGGTGGAGCGGTGGCGGTGGGCCTTGAACCTCTACAAAACCACTACTACCTCCTACAGGGATTTGGCTGGGACGTGTTTGACCACCCTCCGTACAGCCCTGATTTCGCTCCTAGCGACTTTCATCTGTTCACACATCTCAAGTCTTTCCTTGGCGGTCAACACCTCATCAATGACGACGAGCTGTAAGAAGATGTTTCCAACTGGTGGAAGACACAGGCGGCAAACTTCTATGAAGAAGGTATCCAAAAACTTGTGCCACGCTATGACAAATGCCTGCAAAAGTTCGGCAGTTATGTGGAAAAGTAGTTTAAGAGGTTTAGAAGTTGTGCAATAAATAATTTTTGTGTATCTGTACACAATTTAATTTTATTACCGAACGGAACTTACTTTCAGGGCGTGCCTCGTATAGCCCGATAGCGCTGTGTGTATGACGCCAGACTTTTGCTCGTTGGCAAGGGACGCATGATGATGCCCATAACTTGATATCCTTTTTCATCGACGGCCATACGTATCGTTGTTGGATGAGTTTGATCGATCCTTTTACCCCAGGATGTGAGCGGTTGTGGATGGACTCAAATATGCGATGGCGAAATGCAGTAGGGATGATTGGTCTGAGCTTGCCGACGGAATTGTCACAGATAAGTTCATGATTATTGGGTAAAGGAAACACCTGGAATTTCAGAGAACATGCGCTTGATTTCCTGTAGAAGTTTCAATTCCTCATCTGTAGCTTGCGCTTTGGCAATCTCCTCCGTAGTAAAGCGTAAAGGAATACAGATTGAAGACATTCGAGAACAAGCGTCAGCAGCCGAGTTATTTGTTCCTTCCACATACCTAATGCCAGTGGTGAACTGCCATATAAAGCTCATGTGGCGTAGTTGCCGAGGGGTAGCTTTGTCGGGTCGTTGATTAAACATAAACGTCAAAGGTTTATGATCCCTGTAGATTGGGAATTCTCTACCTTCTAATATATGTTTGAAATTTTTGACAGCTGAATACACAGCAAGAAGTTCTCTGTCATAAGTCGAGTAGTTCTTCTGTGTATCGCTGAGTTTCTTTGAAAAGAACGATAAGGGTTGGAGAATATCTCCTCTAACTTGGTGAAGTGAAGCACCCATAGCAAAGTCAGAAGCGTCGACCATCAAAACCAACGGTAGTTCATAGGAAGGATGTGCGAGAAGAGCTGCATTAACAAGACTGGTCTTCAAATCTGAGTATATCGCTTGAAGTTCATTTGTCCAAGTAATTTTTCTTTTGTCGTTCTTCTTTGCTCCGTGAGTGATGTCAAAGAGTTTAGCCTGCATATTGGATGCATGAGGAAGTGCTCGACGATAGAAGTTGATTAGTCCTAAGCAACGACGCAAGTCTTGGATTGTTTGTACGCGATCTGGCAATGGAAGGATACCATTGGCAGAGATCAGGTAACCAAGAAATGGCACTTCTGTCACTCCAAAGATGCATTTGCTAATATTGATGTTAATATTGAACTGACTGAGGCGCTTAAATAATAAATACAGGTGCCGTTTATGTTCACCTTCACTGGAGGAAGCTATGAGTATATCATCGATGTAGCAGTAGGTGAAATCAAAATCTCGTAGAATGTTATCCATATATCTCTGAAAGGTTTGTGCTGCATTGCATAATCCAAACGGTAAGGAAATAAAATCAAACAGTCCGAAGGGGGTTATCACTGCAGTCTTCGGAATATCGTCAGGATGAACTAGTATATGATGGTATGCGCGTAGGAGATCGATCTTGGAAAATACATTTCTTCCATCCAGCTGACTGTTGAAGTCTTGTATATTGGGTATTGGGTAGCGATCAGATTGAGTGATGTTGTTCAATGCCCGATAATCACCACAAGGACGCCAAGATCCATCTCTTTTGGGTACAAGGTGGGGAGGACTTGCTCAACAGCTGTTCGAAGGTCGACAGATTCCCATATCGATCATCTGCTGAAATTCTGCCTTGGCAGCTGCAAGTTTCTTTGGTGGTAATCGCCGTGCCTTAGCTGAGACTGGAGGTCCAGTTGTTATGATGGGGGGCATCACACTGTTTTTTTTTTAAGTCAACCCCTGGCACTATACAGCCCATGACGAGCTAAGGCCGACCAAGCGACCGCTGCCCAGCCATTTGGCCTGCAGATATTGGGGTGACGCGAGATCAGCGCATAGGGTCCCCTCGGCCGTTAATCTTGGTATTCGTGATCGGGGCGCTGTCTCACTGTCAGACAGCTACACAATTGTCCTCACGAAACTGATTGCACCCCGTTCCAACCCTCACGTCAGTTTTTTTAAATCCCTGACGGAGCCGGGGATCGAACCCGGGGCCTCCGGGTGAGAGGCAGGCGCGCTACCCTAACACCACGGGGCCGGCTATCACACTGGAATGAGGAGTTGAAAAATTGATTCGTTCTTTCAGGAGATCAGGGAACTCTTTGATAATTTCGGCGTACGTTTGATCTGGAGGGATGGTATGGAGTTATTTAAACCCTACTGTTTTGATGAAGGTAGCTGGTGAGGAGAGGTTAGTCGTACTATCTATTGCACATCTGTTTTTTAAGTCGATTAGCAGGTTGAAATTGTGGATAAAATCAGCACCAATTATAGGTGTTTGTACTTCTGCTATCAGAAAATTCCAACAGAAATGTATGCGTAAACCTAAATCTAGTTTGAGAAGTCGCTCACCATACGTTTTGATTGGACTGCCATTGGCGGCATACAGTTGCCTTTTTGACACTTGCCCTTGTTCCTTGAAAGAAGTAGGGAGTACGGAGATATCAGCTCCTGAATCTATGAGGAATTTGTAGCCAGTTAAATTATCAATAATAAACAAGCGGCGCGATACCAAGCTCCGATCACATGCCGCGTCCAGGGGGGAGCGAGCTAGTTTTCCGGCACACTGACGTTGCAACGATAGGAGCAAGGGCTAGTGCATTTCTTAGCTCTATCTCCAAACTTAAAATGATTCCAGCAAAATTATTTGTTTGGGTTATATCTACTTGTTGGTGTTTTGAAACGTGACCTTGAGTTCGTTGACACTTAAAGTTAACTGAGAAATCTGCGCTTCAAGGCGTGAAAGTCTGTCTGTTTCTAAGTTGAGGTTAGGTTGGTCTCTAAAACTTTGCTGCGTGGCTTGGGTACTGTGTATGTTGTGTGTGGGAGCTGAAAATTCCAATATTCTGTCGGCCATTATTGCCAAATTGTCCAACAAATCACTATTTGACGCTAATATAGAACGCATATTGACGGGTAGCCGCTGGATAAATATCGTGCGTAAGAAATCGTCCTTAACTTGTGTTCCAGTCAAATTTCTCATTTCTCTAAACAATTGGGACGGTTTCTTGTCTCCTTAGTCTAATTCAGTCAGAAGCTTGTTAACTTTACGTCCCTCCGATTCTTCGAACTCTTGGACAAGCCGTTTTTTCAAGTCGGAGAAAGGCGTATTGGACAGGGGCTTGCACCGAAAATCAGATATTAATTCAGCTACATCGGCATCTAACGCACCTAGCACATGATTGAACTTGGTAAATTCAGCTTTTATCCCTGCTATAGCAAACTGCGCTTCTATTTGCATGGCCCAAACCTTGACGTTCTTGCGCCAGATAGGAGGAATTTTTACTGCGACATGGGCTACCTCCGCGTCGTTTTGAGACACTGGTCGTATCTGTAATGACTGACCTGGTATTTCTTCTCCGTTGCACATCACGTCGGGGTCACCAATTTAGGTACTTGGATTAGGTATTTTAATAAATTATATCTGATGCTGGTGACTGGAAACCTTTATTTCCTTCTTGCAAACTATTTATGCCAACAGAAAGAAAATCACACAAAACTCTCACAGAGTAAAGAATCAATCAAAGAACTCTAAGTTCTCCAAAGAGCTCTTCGCTCATGGCCTCCACAATATAATGCTGTCAATAAGCTTGTTAGTTCATCGTGGTGACATCATTAACATTCCTCATGTCAGCTACTTCGCTTTCTAAGCTATCCTGGAAGATCTGGTTCCAGGTTTATCTGTAGATTTATTTCCAACTTGGCACTGAAGCACGTTGGCAGTGATATTGCAACGGAGAGAGTTATGACATAAACTGTGCGAACATGGATGGGTCAAGAAGCAGAAGGATGATGACTGACTTGGAATTTCCGGCCAAATGTCAATCCCTTTCTCCAAGCGTAAATAGAAGTTCACTTAGTGAATGTTACCGCGACCGTGAGTATGAACATCATTTCACCAACATGGATAAGCTATCTATTAAAATAAAACAAGGTGAATATTCAATAGCGCGTGAAACAAAGCTCAAGTCAACGATATGGCAGACATTCGTTTACGTTTTCAATGGAAACGAAAAGGTGAGCTATATAGTAGGTTGTTTTACCTGTAAAAAGGTTTATTCATACACAGGACACAAATCAGGCACATCAAACTTACTGAGGCACAAGTGCGAAAGTAGCCTAAAAAGTATAGCCAATTTGTTTGTGTCTAAAGCGGAGGTCAAGGAACCAGAAGTGTCATCCAACTTCAAGTCCCTTGCAATGAAGCAAATTGTCAGGAACGACTTTCTCCTCAAATGCCTAAATGTGTTGGTTTAACACGTTATGATTTATCTAATACATTAAACATAATATTGGAATATCAGCGGATTTGGATAAAAGTCATGCGGGGTGGAAGCGGATAACGTTTGGTTTATCCGCGCAGGGCTCTACGCCCATAGCAGAGCGGCAACGCCGCACTCTAGGCCATTTGCACTGCCACCATAATAGACCATGTACACTGCCATCGTAATGCACCATGTGCCATGAGTGGCGAGCGGTAAGCATGGTGATCAATGGTGCTGAACGTGCGACTCCGCACCAAATTGCATAATTCTGCTTTTAACACCGCCATGTTTTACAATAGTGTTTAAAGTAGGCTCGCAGCTCCTAACTCAACGTCGTTATTCTACAGGGTATTTCACTCAAAGTGGGGCCCGGCCCAGCGCTACAGGTAGAACGTGGAGCTAAAAGGTCCGACGAGCATATCGCAGCGCGATGCTGTGACAGCAAATGTCATAAGATAAGGAAAGAAGTGCTGTTGGATTGATGAAACTAATGCTTCGGAGCAGCGCAGGACTTCGTGGTGCCGGGAATAGTTGCGACGCAGTGTTTGCCGAGTAAAGTTGACTGTTATTTCGTTTATAGCCTATTTTAAGTTATAAGTGTTATAAGTTTATAACGTGTGTACGTGTTAGTGGTTGTGGTTTAATTGTCATTGTGTTTCAAAATTTTATAAGTTATTGCTAAGTGTTAAAGCCTATTGGTTCAATAATGCCTCAACCTGCGTACATTAGCGAAAAAAGATTTTCGTATACGACACATTTGTATTGACAAATTCCTGTAGAGAAGTTAGAAGACGGTATATAGGAAAATTCCCAGGTAAGAAGACTTATGAACACATCTAGAAGTACAGGTTCGATTCGCGTTGGAAAACGAAGAGAAAAAAGCGCGTGCTTATTGAGGAGAAATTTGGCGAGGTAGGGGATAAAAACACAACATAGGCTACTCCTTCAAAATCGCCAGAAAACTTTCGCCGCAAACACAAATTTCGATTACCTCCGCGTGGCGAGCTACAAAAATGTTAACATTGAAACCATACAGGATTACTGCTGTTCAAGAGTTGCTTCCACGTGAAAGTGAGAGCAGGGTAAATTTTTGTAACTGGGTTTTAAGGGGTGTTGATCCGAAATCAATAATATTCTCTGATGAAGGATGGTTCCATTAGGTGGACATGTTTCAAGTAAGAATAACAGGCACTGGTCTACAGAAAACCCTGATAATATCATACTGTACATCAAACACCCCTACATTATGTGAAAATGTTAGTGTGGGCGGCAGTAACTGCAGACAGGATAATAGGGCCTAATTTTTTTTGAAACCACAATTACTGCGCACTCTAGATGAACTTAAACAGAATATTACGAGATAAATAGTAGTAAGCTCTCGAATATTATCACACATGGTTGGTCTTCTGCATTGCTCCAAAGCATCTTGCATTATGATTTGTAAACTTCAGACACTTGGTAAAATTTAAATGTGATGTTTATTGTAACTTAACCCTGTTACAACAATCGTACGTTGATACTTTGGGGCCTGACAATCAGTGGCGTAACTACGGAAGGGGAGGGGGTGGGGTTGGGGGGGGGGGGGAGAGGAGGGGTGAGTGATCAGGGGGGTTAATCCCTGCCCCAGAGCCAAATAATTAATTATTACATTTGTTGAAGTTTTTAATTTTGAACAAAACCTATCTTCGGATTGATGACTAATGAATGGAAGACGTAAGTTAATGCTTACTAATTTGAAAGTATTTCTTTTGTCGTTTGAAATATTTAGCGCTACCCTAACTTAATACTTACTGAATGACCATTATAATCAGCTGTTCAGTTAGCCAGAGAGGAAGCAGTGAGGTGGGTGAACAGTATTTTTCCTCATCCCTTGCCAAAAATACACTACTTATCAGTGGCCTTAGTGTTAGTATCCGAGTGTGTCATTTTGGAAAGTGAATACCGGTAGTATTGTTGGAAACATTAGTTCATCAATATTTATATAATGTCGGGAAATAGAAAGGGCCAGATGATTTCGCGAAGAAAACGGGACATTATAATATTTAATATCAACAAAATAGTTAATTGTCGATAATTTGTACATTGATAAGTGCCGGCGAGGCGGTGTTGCAATTCGGTCTAGCCGAAACCTGGTTAAAGGTAAATTAAAGTCCTGCGTGGACAAACCCGCGGATATTCGCAATATTTTTCGCCTTGCGTATTTAGTTTGCATATAGTTTTAGAATACAATGTTGAACAGGATTCTTTTAAAAATAATTTTATATTTTGCTAAGATCTGCCTCTTTCACGTTTCTTGTTATTTCTCTATTTGTTTTCGCTTGGATTGTGTGAGAATAGAGAAGTGAGGGAAGCCAGTCATGTAAATACCCTCAATTAGTGTTGACCTTTTCCAATATAAATAAAAAATAAAAATCCTTTATACCTGCGCTTGCCTGCGTGGGTATATCCGATGACTAAGTAAGTGCTATAATTAGCCACAAGCTGTTTAACTTGCCGTTACTCAGAGGGACAACCCTCAAACAAAAGGTATACAGAAACAATCCGCGTACTCTAGAGGCTTTCGAGAACGAAATAACTGCACCGATACGAAATATCAGTCAGGATGAATTACAGTGAGTGTACCAAAACTTCCTACGTCAGTGCAACATGTGTTTAGTAATTGAAGGACAGCATTTCCAGTATCTACTCCGAAACTCATGTAAGTAATTATTCTAATTAAATACGTTAATAGGCTGGGCGCTATGCTGCTGCCTTGCTCGATACGCTGCAATACACAGTGACCGGACCGCCACACGGCATCTGCGAGTCTCCGTTCTATAGGAAGAGCGCTCACTGTATAATATAAGTAATTACTAGGGGTGGTGATTTTTAGCATTTTGTAGCTTTCATACATTTAAAAATTTAGCATTTTATAGCATTTTGAAGAAAGAATACCACAAATTTAGGTGTCATCTAACTAATGAGTAATTTTGAAATGACATTGTTTGTTGTTTGAGTCTTCTGTCTTTTGACTGGTTTGATGCAGCTCTTCATCCCCCCGTCCTGAGCTAATCGTTTCATCTCTATATATCTACCACACACTACATCCGAGGCTATCTGTTAAACATTTCTAACCTTGGTCTACCCCTACAGTTCTTGTCCTCGACCCTTCTTTCCATAACTAAGCTTGCTATTCTTGGGTGTCTTAGTATGTGTCCTACCAACCTATCTCTTCTCTTCATTAGCATTCGCCAGAAACATCTCTCCTCTCCCACTAGTCTTAATACCTCTTCGTTTGTAACCCTATCTACCCATCTGAATGGTAGTGGACGTAATTGATAGTAGACGCTATTGATAGTAAGCTCGATTGATAGTAGGCGCGATTGGTAGCAGGCGCTATTAGTAGACGCGATTGATAGTAGGCGGATTGGTAGTGAACGTAATTGATAGTAGGCGCTATTGATAGTAGGCGTGATTGATAGTAGGCGCGATTGGTAGTAGGCGCGATTGATAGCAGGCGCTATTAGTAGACGCGATTGATAGTAGGCGCGATTTGTAGTGGACGTAATTGATAGTAGGCGCTATTGATAGTAGGTGCGATTGATAGTAGGCGCGATTGATAGTAGGCGCGATTGATAGCAGGCGCTATTAGTAGACGCGATTGATAGTAGACACTTCAACGTATAATGTACACAATGTACTGTAATAAAAATAACTATATGGTGGCTTCGGTGGCGTATTTGGTAGCATGCTGAGCTTCTATGCCCAAGATAGCGGGTTCAAACCCGGCCGAAGCCGTTGGATATTTTAAGAGCGTTAAAAATCCGTCAGTATGCCTTTCTTCGGAGGGGAAGTAAAGCCGGCGGTCCCATGTCAGATTTATGGCATGTTATTGAACCTTCCACTAATTACACCTGTGTGAAGCTAAATTGGATAGGTAAACAACGCTCATAGATGTCTACGTCCGTTGCCAAGAGCCGACTGCAGTGGCGTCTAGTAGCTAAGTTCCGAACTTGGCCTAGTAGTCGTTGACGGTGGCGCTTGGCGGCAAAAGTACGAACTATTTGAAGAATTCTAAGTTGCAGTTTGTACTTAAATTAAAAAACAGATAACACACACTAATACAGTCATCACATTTAACACCGGTTATCAGACAGATTCTACACACACCCAAAGTACACGGGGCTACATGACCGCGTTGTCACAGCCCCTAAACTTAAGAACCAACCAACCAAAAATAAATATTTTAAAAATCACAGTCGAGAAAGACTTTATGCGGCGGTGATTATTGGTATGATGCGCGTAACATCTAGGTCATTTGCACTTATGATGATAATAATAAGGTAAT
This sequence comes from Meconema thalassinum, assembly GCA_946902985.2. NCBI lineage: Eukaryota > Metazoa > Arthropoda > Insecta > Orthoptera > Tettigoniidae > Meconema > Meconema thalassinum. The sequence goes on along the minus strand of OX336392.1, from coordinate 296,408,872 downwards.
GAAAAAATGACTACTAAACGAACATGGTGTTATTTTAACACTGATATAGGTAATTCAGGTGTCTAGCTTCGATGTCTTCCAAAGTCTCAACCTTATTTTCTGGCTTAGGCCTGTACTGGATGCGTCTAGTGAAAAAGCGTACTGCTCGGCAAAGACAAAGAATATAGGTCCAAGCTGCACGAACCTGAGATGATCGCAGATGATGACGAAATATGATGACACACGTTCGGGGTTCCCCGTCCTATACAGATTGACCGGGAATCACTCACTGTTTCGCAACGGCCCTGTGCTGGCATCAGCATAGACAGCAGGAGATAACACGGCGGGCTCTGGAAAGTACTCTCAAGTCACCTCGCGATGAATCAGCAAGTTATTCTCACAACTGACCCCCCCCCCAGGGTCTTGCAACTTGTGGGACGTGGGTTGGCGACCACGGAACCCCAGCTGAGTCTGGCATCGCTTCTACTTCCTGGTGCCGGGCTTATTTCAGTTCTCTTACCTGTCGGCCTCCCTTGGTCAACTCTTGTTCTCTTCCGACCCAGACTGTATTAGGGTATCCGAGGGCTAGGGAGTCTTTCAATTTCCCTCCTTAATTGGCTTTGTCTCATCTTTCCTGATACCCTCATTCTTCGAGGGGTCTGCCTTCTTTTCCTTTTCATAATATCTCCTGTCTTCTGCTCAAGGCCCTCAAAGAGGCAGGGTGTGTGTAGACCCACCACTTCTGGTACACCCTCAAGGGCTCATGACTGGTGAGTTAGGAAGCTGGCAACCCCGAGGAATTCCTGAGCTACTTGCAGGGAATGGAGTGGTATGTCAGAAATTTCAAGTGGACAGTGTTACGCACCGGGTTCCAAAGGGTAAGTATACACACTTTGTTTTCGATCGGTGAACGATGTAGATTTGTACCAAAGGGCCTTAATGCAGGAAATGGAGTGGTCTGTCCGAAATTTCGAGTGGACAGTGTTACTCGTCGAGTTCCAAACGGTAATTATGTAAAATCTGGTTGAGATCGGTGAAACGGTGTATTTTTGTGCCAAGGGCCAAAATGCAGGGAATGGAGTGGCCTGTCCAAATTTTAAAGTGGACAGTGTTACTCATCGGGTTCCAAAGGGTAAGTAAACACATTTTGTTTTCGATCTGTGAACGATGTAGATTTGTGCCAAACGGCCTAAATACGTGGAATGGAGTGGTCTGTCCGAAATTTCGAGTGGACAGTGTTACTCGTCGAGTTCCAAAGGGTAATTATGTAAAATCTGGTTGAGATCGGTGAAACGGTGTAGTTTTCTGCCAAAGGGCCAAAAGGCAGGGAATAGTGTGGTCTGTCCGAAATTTAAATTGAACAGTGTTACTTGTCGGGTTCTACGGGTAAGTATATAAAATTGGGGTCAGATCGGTGAAACAGTGTAGATTTGTGCCAAACAGCCTAAATGCAAGGGATGGAGTGGCCTCGCCGCAATTTCAAGCAGACAGTGTTAGTCGCAGTGTTCCAAAGGGTAAATATACAAATTTGGGTTGAGATCGGTGAAACGGTGTAGATTTGGGACAAAGGGCCTAAATGCAGGGAATGGAGTGGTCTGTCCGCAATTTCAAGCAGACAGTGTTACTCGCTGGGTACCAAAGGGTAAGTTTCCGAATATTGGTTCTGATCGGTGAAACGGTGTAGATTTGTGCCAAAGTGCCTAAATGCAGGGAATGGGGTGGTCTGTCCGAAATTTTAAGTGGACAGTGTTACTCGCAGGGTTCCAAAGGGTAAGTATACAAAGTTTGATTCAGATCGGTGAAACGGTGTAGATTTGTGCCAAAGGGCCTAATTGCAGGGGATGGAGTGGTCTGTCCGCAATTTCAAGCAGACAGTGTTACTCGCAGGGTTCCAAAGGGTAAATATACAAATTTTGGTTGAGATCGGTGGAACGGTGTAGATTTGGGCCAAAGGGCCTAAATGCAGGGAAGGGCGTGGTCTGTCCGCAATTTCAAGCAGACAGTGTTACTCGCAGGGTTCCAAAGGGTAAGTATACACATTTCGGTTCAGATCGGTGAAACGGTGTAGATTTGTGCAAAAAGGGCCTAAATGCAGGGAATGGCGTGGTCTGTCCGAAATTTCAAGCAGACAGTGTTACTCGCAGGGCACCAAAGGGTAAGAATACGAATTTTGGTTCTGATCGGTGAAACGGTGTAGATTTGGACCAAAGGGCCTAAATGCAGGGAATGGGGTGGTCTGTCCGAAATTTTAAGTGGTCAGTGTTACTCGCAGGGTTCCAAAGGGTAAATATACAAATTTTGGTTGAGATCGGTGAAACGGTGTGGATTTGGACCAAAGGGCCTAAATGCAGGGAATGGGGTGGTCTGTCCGAAATTTCAAGTGGACAGTGTTACTCGCAGGGTTCCAAAGGTTAAATATACAACTTTTGGTTCAGATCGGTGAAACGGTGTAGATTTGTGCAAAAGGGCCTAAATGCAGGGCATGGGGTGGTCTGTCCGAAATTTAATGTTGACAGAGTTACCCGCAGGGTTCCAAAGGGTAAGTATACAAATTTAGGTTCAGATCGGTGAAACGGTGTAGATTTGTATACATAACAGACAGACAGACAGACAGACAGACAGACAAACTTTGTGCTTTATATATATAGATTAACATTGTTGAATGAAATCTTCGAGCTGTTTTATACATTATCGGTCTCACACTCATATCACTTGTTGACTTGACCTACGCGAAGGAAATTAAAGTGACGGACGGGCGGGCAAAAAGTGCCGGAGGGATTACTTCCCGCATTCTCGACCGGTGGTTAAGCCGTCATAAACATTTCAATAGTGTAAAAACTCATCATTTGAAGTTTCCATACGAAAATAAAGAATGGTTGGTGGGTTCCTCAGTTTAGGGGCTGCGACAACGCGGTCATGTAGCCCCGTGTACTTTGGGTGTGTGTATAATCTGTCTGATAACCGATGTTAATTGTCATGGCTGTATTAGTGTGTGTTATGTGCTTTTAATTCATGTAAGGACTGCATACATTCGATTTCAAGTAGTTCCAACTTTTGCTACCAAACGCCACCGTCAACGACCAACTAGTTCTGAACTTTGTTTCTAGATGCCATCGCAGTCGGCTCCTGGCGACGAACGTTGGGACCTAAGAGCGTTAGACAAATATAACCTAGATTTTAGCTTCACACAAGTGCAATTAGTGGAAGGTTCTTTATCATACCATAAATCTTTAGCAATGGACCGCCGGCTTTACTTCCCCTCTGAAGGAAGGCATACTGAGGGATTTTTAACGCTCTTAAAAAATCCGACGACTTTGGCCGGGTTTGAACCGCAACCTTGGACATAGAAGTCAAAATACATTGAAGAGTGGTTTACAGGTCGCGAACAGTGGAAATACATGAGTGCAGGCCATTATAAGCATTTCGCACTTTATCGCATTGGCGAAAAAACACCACCCCTAGTAATTACCGAAAGGCAATCATCACCATTCAAACGAGTCAGTCAGTAGTATTCAACAGGTAGTCTTGGCATGCGGTATTAAATATCGTAATTGTTTTAGGGTCGCCTCCGTAGCGTAGCGGTCAGCATGGTTAGCTGCCGCCCCGGAGGTCCTGGGTTCGATTCCCGGCTCTGCCACGAAATTTGAAAAGTGGTAAAGGAACTGGAACGGGGTCTACTCAGCCTCGGGTGGCCCAAATGAGTAGAGGGGGTTCAATTCCCCCTAAGCCATCCTCCAAGTGGTTTTCCGTGGCTTCCCACTTCGTCTTCGGGCAAATGCCGGGATGGTACCTTCTTCAAGGCCACGGCCGCCTCCTTCCCTCTTCCTTGCCTATCCATCCTCACCATCCCTTACCTTCCCTCATGAGGCCCCTGTTCGCTTTGCAGGTGAGGCCGCCTGGGCGAGGTGCCAATCCCACCTCACCAGTTGTATCCCTTCCAATTCGATGTTCCCAGCTCTAGGACACTTCCCGTAGAGGCGGTAGTGGTGAGTTCCCTCGCTGAGTACGTGGGTTCCACCAACCTGGAGGGTAAACAACTTAAACAAAATAAAAATAAAGAAAGATGTTTTAGGGCTGTTTTCACCAACTCTTTACTAACGATTATAGTTAGTTAATTCCTATTTAACTTAAATACGACAGTTAATGCGTGATTATCGTTGATGCATTTATGAGGCTATTCGGGTGCGCAATTACTTAAATAAGCTTTACGGCTCTCGCGCATGCGTAGACCCGGTTTCATCTTGGAGAGCATGGCGGACAGATCAAGAAGCGTGTAGCACTGATCATTATTTGCGATGCTTCCCTGAGATTTTCTGGAACCTAGAAATAAATGAAGAAACATACAGAATACCTAATTCGTGGCAAAGGCTTAAAATGATACGAACAAAGTATTTAGGAGAACTGTCAGTTGTGTGAATGGTACCTTAATAGGACGCAATCTCCTAATAGTTTACGTGGCGTAAACGGTTGCGGTGCTGGCTCTGAATTTACTATGCAACGCTGGAATGAGTTCGAATCCTACTTCAGACATGCCTTTTTTTTTTCAAATTTCCGTATTATTCTTTCTTGGTATTAAAAACTTAGTAATGTGTGTGAACTTTTATAATTTCACCGTCATAAACATATTTTATGTTCGACGATGTCGAAATGTAAACATTATATCTCAGAAAACTGTGTCATAATGAGGGTCATTATAACACTAGTTTTCATTATGAAACAGTTTCTCCCACCAATCAGAGCTCAATCAACAGTTGTGTGACCAATTACGTAAGGATACCTTCGCGCATGCGCTCAAAATCCAACATATTTCTGTATTGGCAAGCAAAGTGAATGGTCTCTGTTCTCGGAGTGCCTTGGCCTAAGCATGTGCTCTGTTCAGTCAGCAAAGCTTTGTTCACTAACTGAATCCCACAGATATTTATGAATATTTATGTTAAAACATATAATAAAGTTATAATTATCGTCGAACATTAACATTGTACTATTATATTCATACGGATGAAAGTTCGAATGAAACTTTGAAACTAACCGCCATTGTGAGATGCGCGAGGCACAGTTCAGCTGTTTCCCGCCAATTTTACGATGCTTTAGAAAGTTGAGTGGTCAGATTTGGCAGAGTGGGTGATACTTTGGCTGTGTTTCTATCTCCCAAAATTTTAATAATGGCACCCCGTCGTGTTCGTTAAGCCGCCATTTTGGACACGATGACGGCCTAGGGTGGGGGCTTAACGAAGCCCTGAGAATCAAAACGATCTAAAAAATTTCCGAGCATGGTCTCCAATCAAAACGTCCCTGATTGGCTGAGCACTTATTGGGTCCTTCCCGCCACACAGCCGCAATCAAATCCGCCATTAACCTCAATTTAACATAACCTAAGTTACTTAAATTACAAATATTAATAATGTTGGTGAAGGGTGGGTGACTTGTGGATTAGATAAGCCATTTTTAGTGTTGCCTTCTATAGATTTGTGGTTTTTTGGCAATCTCGTTATCTTGTAGACATTAAGATAAATAGTTATATTTCGGGGGCGGATCACAACAGTAGCAACTATTACGAATCGCTGTACTATAGTAAGATTTTTCTGCACCTTCGCGAAATAGTGGCGGTGGTTTGAGATTATTTTTGACTACCATTATGGGGTTTTAATAGTTTTTCATAGAGCATTTTTGTTGTCTTGTAGGCATGATTGATTTGACATGTTAGGTCTGCATGTAGCCTACAGTTTTTTTTCTGGTTTTTGGAATAATGCTCATTCTCATTACCATTAAGTGCAACCGTGTTGACCGACTGAAAGACATTGAATATTTCGTTTACTAAGGCAGCACTGAAATATGGGTTGCAACACGATATGGACTTGGAACTTATGTTCACTTAACAAAATAACGATACATCAACAAGTAATCCTTGTAATCTCTGCAAATAAAAATATTTCCCATCCAATATAGGCCTATTCATGTTGAACGGTAGAAAGTTATCAACCTTTATTAAGGCAACACTGAAAAATGTTCATTTTGATCTATTTACTCGGAGTCATCTGCATCAATGTCCCTAGAGGTTCAGTTTTTTAAATTCTCCCTTTCCTATGGTCAAATAACACATGGATGTTCCCTATTTTTCTTAAGGGGATTCAATGATCTTATGCTGAACTAATTAAGAATAGGGCATGTACCCCAACCCCTTAAAATATGAAGTTATCAGGATAAAAATAATGTCCATAACCATCAGAAACTTGAGAACACAGATCAGGAGAATGTTGATCGACCATGGATGCAAGACCAGAAAGTCTTAAAGAGGAGTGTTTCATTTAGAGGCTTGGAACATCATGGTCAAGACCCCTGTACTTGGGTGTGTGCTCAATTTGTTTGAAAACCCGTTGACAGATCATAAGTTAATCTGTGGCTGGAATCCACTCCGTCCTATGCTAAGCTGCGAGTACTGGGCACCATTAGTGTTCTGTGACTACTGTATCAATTTCTGAAAATTGTGTCATAGGCCTATGCATAGACAAGTCGCTGAGAATGTTCTCTGAATGGTGAATACCAGTAGGCTAGCCTACTTAGCTGCCTCCTTCACTAGCATTTCCAGGCACCTGGTTAGTTGGTAAAATGAAATAGAAAAATCACTTGAATGATTCAAGTTGTCCTTGATTGCCCTCGAGGGACAGTGTACCCCATTCCAGATCTTAGTTCAGAATTAGTTTCCTTGACGGAGTTGGAGAAACAGTCACAATACCTATGGTACTACTAGACCTAGTACGGTACATGTAGATGGAAGCAACCACTAGGTAGCTTATGTCCCATTAGTTGGGAGTGTTAGGGAATGGGAGATTGGTTCAACATTTCAGCCTATGTTGTTGTATATTTCATTAATATATGAGATCTAAAAGTGTATCATAGGAATATTAAAGCAAACCATAATATATTACCAGTTGGTCAATTGGATACAACAATTCAATGAAACATTCTGTTAATAATTAGGAAGTGTCGTAGGCAACCAGAGAAGCGACACAAGAAAAAACACCTGAGTCTTCCAGGCAGTTGTCATCAACTGTATTTCACATAGAGAAGAATGACTAAAATGGTTCCTCATGAAAAAAAACAACTGGTCAGTAGTAAGGACTTACATGCTGTCAGTAAAAGTGGAGTTAAGAAAGATGTCTGGAATATTTAAATCAGTAGTTGATAGCCATGATTTTTAAAATTACCCTAGTTAATTGCACCTTAATATGATTAGTAGCCTACCGGTATGTGCAAGATTTTAAATGGTAGGTTTTCCTGTGAACCAAAAACCAGCTCTTAACATGGATTATGTTCAGGTTAGGCCTACAAGTTATTGGGAGGGAGGTTTATTTTACATACCGGTTGCACATAAAATGAGCTTCTGATTAGAGCTCTGTGGGAATGTTTAAATGGTTTGATGATACAGGATTTATCAAGCCTTTTTCTATGCATCTTTTAAAAACATTTTAACAATTCATAAATTACTGTCATCATTGCTAATGCTGTAATCTGTCATGTTTATTTATGCAGCATGAGGAATTAGGAAACATTGGTAGGATAGGATTGGTATATTGAGTGGAGATATAGTAGGATAAAATGCAACTGTGTCATGGAAACCTAAGATGTATTTTTATTTCTCAACTTTATTTTCTGTAGACTCCAACACAGCCCACCACCAGGGCAAAAAAAAAAAAAAGTGTTGGCGATATTTAATGAGAGCAAATCTTGAAATACTGTGATTTAAGTGGTTGGTATCAAAAGCTGTATAGGAAAAATGAAAATGTGAACTCACGCCCAAGTTTATGAAGCCTTGCCAGACTCGGCTGAAATTATCTTCGATGCAAATCAAGTCTCAATAGTTAAAACTTTAGGACCTTTGACATGAGCACTATAATAGGCCTACATTTAGGATCGACATAGCCTGCAGTAGGTCTTGTGCTACTGTATGCACCTGGGCATGTTTTAAAAAAACTCAGCCTGCAGGTTAATAAGGTATTATATTACTATAAATCTATCTCAAGCAAATCCAAGAAGTTACCAGACTGAGAAACTACATATCAATATTTAAACAAAAAAAGGGTGGCAGTGCAAACTGCACTTTTAATCCTTGCTTCATTAGTTAAACCATAATATTTGTACATAAATACAGTAAGGAATTCACATTACAAACGGCCACTTAAATTATATGCCTTATTAGGCATAACCTACAAATTACATGTCATGAAATTGGTAAATATAAGCAGACAGCAACATCAATATGCAATGGTCTATAATGTAGTTTTATAGTGCACAAAAGGTTATTGTACTGAATGTATTTCGAACTGATGAATAAAACTGGTGGAAACGACAGCCAATTGATTTACATCCATTACATCCAAAGTAGTAGAAACTTTCAGTTGATTGGCACGAGTGTTGATTTGTACTTTTATTTTCACAAATTTTGATGAACGCTTCAATTTAAATATAAACGCATATACAATTCCTCATCAATAAGTGATTTGCACTTCATACTGTCATGAACTGGAATAGATTTCTAGCAATTTAATTGATGTAGAAATCTATTCCTCTCGCCACCATATTGGTGATAATTGTAAACAAACCCGCGGGCAGCCAATGGCTGGTAATAATTGCCAGCCAATAACAAGCCAGGATGATGCGTATCATAATTCGCGTTTCACTCTCATTGCGTTTTAACTTGAGGTGAGGAATCAGCTGTTCGTTAACGCCACGGGGTGCCGTTATTAAAATTTTGGGAGATAGAAACACACTCTGTATAGGATGATTTGGTGCCAACGCTAGCTTGCCTTGTACCTGCAGACAACGTTAAAAACGCTAGCAGTCATCGCGTACGACGATGTAGTTGAGTTGTACTTCTATAGATGGCAGCACAATCAGAAAATTGGTGAGTATTCTTGTTAATGTTGTATATTTAATTAATATTTGAATATATATCAATAGTAAATACATATTGCAGTGCTTAGAAAGGAATACAATCGGTTTCGAACAATATTATACGAAGGAATATAATTATATTGAATCACACATCGATTTTAGTCGATACACTGCGCTCGAAAACGATATCAGATACCATCGATATAATTCAAAATAAGAGCTGGTTGTTCCAACGCTTCCCGTAATTCAAACGTGATATTTCTTAATTCGATTGATAGGAAGTACCGCATTGACAATTAAATAATACTGGTGTGTGATAAGTGCAGCTGTAATTTTGTCTTACAATTCATTTTTAATATTGCAGTATAGTAGCCTACTCTTTCTATTTGTACATATCTGTGGGGTAGGCCTATGTCATGCTATGTGCTTTGTGGAAACATGGGCTGATAACTTTGAAACATCCACAACTATTCTGAAAGAGCCTATGTTTTTTTCTCTACCTGATATCACAGGGGGAAGAAATCACCTATTATTAGACCAATTACTAAAATATGACCGTTATAAGGCACGGGAAAGAAAGAAAGAAAGAAAGAAAGATAAAGTAGCGGGGTTGGGGGGGATAGAATAGGGGAAACGGTCGAGTAGGCATGGGCCGGGAGGGGAGAGGGGCCAGTAGGCCAGGTCGGGGACGGATCGCGCTCGAAAGTGCATCGTCGCGCCATCTCATATTGTCAGTTGGAACTACTTGCGCCGAGCCACGGCCGACTGAATGCGCTCATACCGGCCTAGATAATGAGACCTTTTTCATGAAATCTTGTTAGTTACTCAACTGCTCACACAGCGCTGTTAACCAAGCATTGCACGACTAAGACTTATCTCTACTTATTAGTGTAAAACAAAGTCCCCGATTCTTGGATATCACGGGTAATCTCGAGAACCACTGGATGGATTTTGATGCGGCTTTCACCATTCTGTACAGGTAATATCGAGGAAGATTTCTGTAGAAAATAATTTATTTATGATCAAAGGGAGCGAAGCAGTAACGATTTTAGATTTCAGTGAATAGGTCGAAGAAAGAACTTGACGTCCGTGCGCTTTTTAAGCTTACGCTGGACAAACCGTTAAAAATATCAATATACTATGAGTGTAAGAATTGTTCAGCATGAAACATTGTACAAATAAGTCCGCGTGAGCATATCTCTTACCTTCGATACATTGCCCACGATAAGTGTTTTTAGTTTGGACGGGAGGGGGATTTGGCTTGCACCTCGCCATTCTTAAATTACGTCTGACAGGAATTCCTTGCACATTCATAACTGTTCCCGGGCGAAGCCGGGGCGGGTTGCTAGTGACACTATTATATTATCATTATAATTTCCACAATATCAAAATGCAAATTATATCACAAAATAAAATAGCGTGCTAATAAATCTAAGAGAAATTAGACATACCTTGCACCTCGTTACAGTTGAATTCGATCAGAATCACTCGGTTTTCATTAAAGTTTATGCATTTTTCTGCTGAACGGTTTGGAAGTTCGACAACAGGAAACTAGGACTGTTATTTACTTAAAATATTCATTTTTGTATTTTTGTACTATTTGTGTTCATGCTTTCATTACATTGTCAGAATTACCGACAGTAGTGGCTACGCTGGCTAAAGCGCAGCGTTAGGCCATGGGGCCAAGCTCTCTGCTGACTCGGTAGACGCATGTGTTCGAGCCCCACCGTCGGCCGTCCTTGAAATGATTTTCCGTGGTTTCCCATTTTTCAACACCAGGCAAATGCCGGGACGGTACCTTCTAACTGGCCACGGCCGCTTCCTTCCACATCCTTGCCCAGTTTCATTCATCTTCATCCATTCCATCTCTCATCCTGACGCGCAGGTCGCCCACGGGCGTCGACTAAAAAGACCTGCACTCGGCCTCTCAGGAGGCCACACGAAAAAAAAAGTCAGAATTAATGCTTTAATTAGTAGGGTATACTATTCAGTGTACCTATTATAAATAAAAACCGTGAGGTTTCTCACCTCCCCATATTACGAAACCCGGTTGCCTAATACGGGGAAAGTGCACTTTTAAAGTTAACAATAATACCAGAGGGTATTACAACATCAAACGTGCCCATATTTGTAATATACATAGTATATCGCCTGAGGTTTACATTGCTGAGAAAACCAAAATTATTCCGTTCCTTCTTATGTCTAATGTGAGCCTTATAAAAAAACTCCCCATATTTGGCGACTTTCCTCTACCCATTTTTAAAAGATACCTTATGCACTGGTCAGCTGAATCCGTGATTAATTGTATAGGTAGCTTCGTAAGTCTCAGAACTCAGGAAGTCCTTTCTAGCAGCGTTACTAGCAGCTTTCAAAGTTTCAAGGTAAGAAAGAAAATATTCCTCTAGCCAGTTTCGGCGACTGACATTTAATGAGAAAAAATGCCCTTTATCTGGATGATATGTGATGCTTACGTCATGCATAGCGAACCATTTATTAACGTTTAAAAAAAATGGTTGCTTCTGCGTCCATGAATGTGTACGCTTCCGAGTGCATGCCTATATTTTCTTTCAGTGTACTAATGGCACCAATAACTTCTGACGAGAACACTTCCTTGGCACGCCGAACATTCATTTTTTCAAATTTAGTGGGTTCGATGTGTTTTTTAGTGAGGTGTCTGACCGGTTTGACGATCTCACCCTTTTGCATTGTGTATAGTAATGACAAGTATTTCCCTGAAATTATTCCAGTACCATCAGCCATCTCTCGTTACAGAAACTGCGTTCTAATGTTTTTTTTTTTTTTTTTTTTTTTTTTTTTTTTAGAATGTGACAATGATCAAAACTAGGGAATACATTCCTAGACTCGTCGGATGGGTGATTGACCATTGGTTGCAAATTCCCTCCCCCTAAATGCCTCATCATTGTAGTGTTAGTTTTGTGATTATCAGAGACAGTTATTATAATTATGAAACCGCATTGTTCAACCTCGAGAATAACGTCCAGCAGTTTATTTAAGTCCCGTCCTGACAGCTGCTTCGTGAAAAAGAAGGCACACGGTATCTGATAATTTGTCAAAAGGTCTCTTAGCACAAAACACAACACACGATTAGCTGCTACTTGTTCTCGGCTGTAATTTTGATCCTCTCTTTCCTTTTAATGAGACGGTGCTGGAGTAGTGTCCTTGTACCCGAAGAAGGTGCAAGGTATGTCTAATTTCTCTTAGATTTATTAGCACGCTATTTTATTTTGTGATATAATTTTAATTTTGATAATGCGGAAATTATAATGATAATAATTATATAGTGTCACTAGCAACCCGCCCCGGCTTCGCCCGGGAACAGTTATGAATGTGCAAGGAATTCCTGTCAGACGTAATTTAAGAATGGCGAGGTGCAAGCCAAATGCCCCTGCCGTCCAAACTAAAAACACTTATAGTGGGCGATGTATCGAAGATAGAGATATGCTCTCCCGGACTTTTTTGTAGAATTTCTCACGCTGAACAATTCTTACACTCATAATATAATGATATTTTTAACGGTTTTCCCGTCGTAAGCTTAAAAAGCGCACGGACGCCAGGCTATTTTTTCGACCTTTTCACTGAAATTGTTACTGCTTGGCTCCCTTTGGTCATAAATAAATTATTTTCTACACAAATCTTCCTCGAGATCACCTTTACAGAATGGTGAAAGCGGCATCAAAATCCATCCAGTGGTTCTTGAGATTACACATTTAATATACGTACTGTACAGCTGATTCCTTATCGCGCCTATAATGGGATGGGAGTGCGCTCTACCGGCAACGAGTAGAAACTTTCCAATTACATGTTATACATGGGTTCTGACTGGGAATGTCAAGGCCGGTATAGAGCGCAGCTCGTATTCAGTCGGCCGTGGCCGAGCAATAGGTTGGTGTCAAAATTTTGCCTTAAGTTGCAGCGCTACCCATATATCCTCCTTGGATTTGGCCATTTAACGTAAGTATTTGTTAGTGGTAAGTAAAGTTAACGAGCCTTTCTGTTTGATTAAATGCTCGTGAAAATTTAAATAAACTTTAATGATGAATTAAGAGATAATTGACGTTGGTGAAATTGACCCTTAGAATTTCTTTTATCAACAGGAATTGAATTCCATAGTCGCGAGTATGAGCCCTGGGGGGGGGGGGGGGTGGGGGGGGGGGGGTGATGCCGGTTTCTCTCCAGAGCAAGGCCTAGTAGTCGTTGACGGAGGCGCTTGGTGGTAAAAGTAGGAACTATTTGAAAAATTCTAAGTTGCAGTACTTAAATTTAAAAAAAATACAGTCAGTCTGAAAGACTATACGTATATCATTTCAAATGACGCACGCTACACATGCTACACATGTTAGAAAGGCTCAGGAGGGCTCTTTCAACAGACTCCATTACCAATTAACTTAGGCTTCCCGCACGGGCACCTCTTTAAGGGTGACATCTTTTACAACTCTTTAAGAGTCACCCATTATTTGAATCTGATATCTCGCAAACCTCTTTAAGGGTCACCCTGTATTTGAATTGAATCTAACTTGCTCTGACATCCTGCACACCTCTTTAGGAGGCACCCTGTATTCTTATCTGGCATCTTGTATATCTCTTTAGAAGTCACCCTGTATTCTTGTGTGACATCTTGTACACCTCTTTAGGAGTCACCCTGTAATCTTGTCTGACATCTTGTACACCTCTTTAGGAGTCACCCTGTATTCTTCTCTGCCATCTTGTACACCTCTTTAAGAGACACCTTGTATTCTTATCTGGCATCTTGTATATCTCTTTAGGAGTCACCCTGTATTCTTGTGTGACATCTTGTACACCTCTTTAGGAGTCACCCTGTATTCTTGTCTGACATCTTGTACACCTCTTTAGGAGTCACCCTGTATTCTTCTCTGCCATCTTGTACACCTCTTTAAGAGTCACCTTGTATTCTTATCTGGTATCTTGTATATCTCTTTAGGAGTTACCCTGTATTCTTGTGTGACATCTTGTACACCTCTTTAGGAGTCACCCTGTAATCTTGTCTGACATCTTGTGCACCTCTTTAGGGGTCACCCTGTATTCTTCTCTGCCATCTTGTTCACCTCTTTAAGAGTCACCTTGTATTCTTATCTGGGATCTTGTATATCTCTTTATGAATCACCCTGTATTCTTATTTGGCATCATGTACTGTATTTTGCTCTGACATTCTGCACACCTCTTTAGGAGGCACCCTGTATTCTTGTCTGACATCTTGTGCACCTCTTTAGGAGTCACCCTGTATTCTTCTCTGCCATCTTGTACACCTCTTTAAGAGTCACCTTGTATTCTTATCTGGCATTTGGATATCTCTTTGGGAGTCGCCCTGTATTGTTATCTGGCATCTTGTACTGTATTTTGCTCTGACACCCAGCACACCTCTTTAGGAGGCACCCTGTATTCTTATATGGCATCTTGTATATCTCTTTATGAATCACCCTGTATTCTTATTTGGCATCATGTACTGTATTTTGCTCTGACATTCTGCACACCTCTTTAGGAGGCACCCTGTATTCTTGTCTGACATCTTGTGCACCTCTTTAGGAGTCACCCTGTATTCTTCTCTGCCATCTTGTACACCTCTTTAAGAGTCACCTTGTATTCTTATCTGGCATTTGGATATCTCTTTGGGAGTCGCCCTGTATTGTTATCTGGCATCTTGTACTGTATTTTGCTCTGACACCCAGCACACCTCTTTAGGAGGCACCCTGTATTCTTATATGGCATCTTGTATATCTCTTTAGAAGTCACCCTGAATTCTTGTGTTCGCTTCGCTCAAAGCCCCAGGTCGCTCGACGCCTCAGGACTCTTTCAACAGACTCCAATAACCATTAGCTTCTGCTTCCCACGTGGCTGCATGACGTCACTTCCCGCGCGGCTGCAAGACGTCACTTCCGTCTCCGTCTCCGTAACGCATAACGTTGGACCCAAGCATAACGACGAAGTCGACAAGATCATTTGAAATGATAAAACAGATAACAGACACTAATGCAGTCATCACAATTATCACCGGTTATCAGACAGATTCTACACACACCCAAAGTACACGGGGCTACATGACCACGTTGTAGCAGCCCCTAAACTTAAGAACCAACCAACCAACTCTCTCCAGAGCGGCAGAATGTTATGAAACTGAGTTCGTGGCATGGCATATGGAGATGTTCGAGGATATTACAGTACTTGACATCCTGCGTGAGCTGACATGAAAGAGGAAATGTGGAGAAAACAGGTGATTTGGTACAGTGCGGCTCCGAATGCATTAGCCAAGTGAAAGTGCCGTGTGCAACCACTCTCTTCTAAGAATACATAGGGACTCGTTATCCCTGAGAACCGGGCTCGATTAGCGGCTTGGCAACAAAATTCTGGTCTGTAGGCTGGAACGGTGTAGCCTACACTCAGCCTCGTGAGGCAAACCTGAGAAGAGGTGGGTTGGATACCCACCCCAGTCATCTTAGAAGTGGTTTTCCATGCTTTCTCACTTCTACTCCATGCAAATGCTGGGATGGTTCCTAACTTAAGGCCATGGTCGCCTCCATCCCAATCCTAGTCTCAATTTCAAAACACTATTACGGACATCACAATAATACAAATTATTGTCTTCAAATCATTCAATAATGTCTTGTATAAAGCGGCTTCTGTGGCGTAGTCGGTAGCATGCTGAACTGCCGTTCCCAAGATAGCGGGTTCAAACCCGGTCGAAGTCGTCGGATTTTATAAGAGCGTTAAAAATCCTTCAGTATGCCTTCCTTCGAAGGGGAAGTAAAGCCGGCGGTAAAAGATCCTTCCACAGACTAAACTTGCGTGAAGCTAAATTGTTAGGTTAGATTTCGTCGGGACGCTCTATCGAAAGTTCCAAATTTCACCACTAGGTATCATTGATATCTGGTAGCGAAAGTTGGAACTACTTGAAATTGAACGGAACTTGAAGCTCACCCTGAGGGTGTACGCTGGAAGCAGCTACAGACTCAGGCGAGCCGAACATGTCCTCGGACACTCCCGGCACCAAAAGCCATACGATGAATAAATAAATAAATAAATAAATAAATAAATAAATAACATCTCTTGTATAGTCCGTATTTAATTGCGCAGTTTAATTTACGTGTCCCGCCTCCTTTACGTAGAATCCGAACCACAGGATTATAACATGCATTGACCGGGAATCAAACTCAGTCCACCTTGGTGGGAGGCAAGCAGCTTGACCATTACATCACCACGCCCCTTGGATGGCAAGTGCTTGATGTACACAACACGACCTAACATTTAGAATTTCTTTTCTGGGCTAGAAATCTCATATGACATAGTCCTACAGTTGTATACAGTAGGCTAGAAAATCAACTTACAAAAAAAAAAAAAAAAGACAACAACAACAACAAAATAAATAAGTAGTTTCGTGAGGAACTAAATAGCCTTTTTTCATATATTCCGGTCTTTTCCATTTAAAAAAATCTCTCGGCACGCCGGAAGGCGGAGGTAGATTTCACCGGGCAAACTAGGGGATAGGCTATAATAGGCAAAATATGCAGGTTTTCGTAGGAGGATCGGACCTCATTTAATGCAAGAAAGTATTTTACAATTTGAGGTTAATTAACTTTTTTTTTCGTTTTTGTATGCATATTTTTATCACTTTATGGTCTTATGGGGATGGTAACCTTGTCATTTGGGGTTCATTTTTATACTTGTGATCACAATGTCCTTATGCAAGGTTTGGAACTGATGTGTAACTATCTAACAGTCTGTTACTTCTTCACGCAAAATTTTATCTCCCGCAGAGATGTTGGTTGGTTCCTCAGTTTAGGGGCTGTGACAACGTGGTCATGTAACCCCGTGTACATTGGGTGTGTGTAGAATCTGTCTGATAAACGGTGTTAATTGTGATGACTGTATTAGTCTGTGATTCAGGTAAGGTCTGCAGACGGTCAATTTTAAGTATTAGTTCTTAATTTTGTACCATATACTAACGTCAACGACACCTAGCTGTGAACTTGGCTACTAGATGCCACCGCATCCAGCAACTTGCAACGAACGTTGGAACTTCCCCTCCAAAGGAAAGCATGCTGAGGGATGTTTAGCGCTCTTAGAAAATCCGACGAATTTGGCCGGATTTGAACCAGCGACCTTGGGCATAGAAGTTCAGCATGCTACCAGTTAGCCGCTTCCCACAGTTCCGATACCGAAATCGCTTCCCACAGACAGATGGAAAAACTGAATGTGATCTCGTGCAGTGGCGTTGTCATAGCAACTGCTGATGGCTCATCCCTTATCAATTTACTAAAAGTCCTCTCGGCACGCCGGAAGGCGGAGGTATATTTCACCGGGCAATCTTGGGGATAGGCGAAAATAGGCAGACTATGCAGGTTTTCGTAGAAGGATCAGACCTCATTGATTGCGAGATTTTTTTTTTTATAATTGGAGATTAATTAACTCTGTTTTTCGTCATTTTATGTATATTTTAAACATTTTATTGTCTTATGGGGACGGTAACCTTCTTGTCATTTGGGGCCCATTTTTAGCCTATTTTCAATTTTGAAAAAAAAAAAAAAAAAAAGGCTTATGAGATCACCTTTTGTCCGTGTGTGTGTGTGTCCCTAATAAAATCTAAACGGCTGGAGCGATTTCAATGAAACTCGGTAAGTTCATAGCACTATTCCCGGCGACCTCGACCGTTCCCTTCAAATTTTGTTACGTCTCACCAATCCAACATGGCGGCTGTGCGAAATATTTCACTAGCATTCAATATTTCCGAAACTATTACCGATATCGCCCTGAAATTGTGTACGGTGATAAAGGGCACTACTAGAAGTTCACCTATGAGACTTTCAAAAACCTGGTGACTACAAAACCAACATGGCGGTCAAGCGAAGTTGAGACTTTTAAATAGACTTTTCTCGCGATTTAACTCTCCAAACGTAATGAAACTTGGTACAGCAAATGTCTATACACATTGTAATGCACTGGAGTCTAATTTAGGTCAATTGTTTACATAATTTCAAAATGGCGGCTGTGCGAAATATTTCACTGACATTCTATATCTCCGAAACTATTACAGATATCATCATGCAATTTTGTACGGTGATAAAGGGTACTGATACAAGTTTACCTATATATATTTCTTAACCTGCAAAGTACAAAACGAACATGGCGACCAAGCGAATTTGAAATATTTTAATAGACTTTTCTCGTGATTTATCACTCTGAGCGCAGTGAAATGTGGTACAGTAAATGATTTTGCAGATTGTAATGCACTGCCATCTAATTTAATTCAATTGTTTACATAACCTCAAGATGGCGGCTGTGCGAAATTTTAAAATTTAGTTTTTATTTGTTGTGTCGTAATCATGCGATCGAACTGAAAGTTTGAATAATGAAATAATTGTCCTTGAATGGTACATAACTCTATGGCCTTTACATATAACAATCCTAAATGGCGAGCTTCCGAAATATTTCGACGGTTCTCAATATCTATGAATCTTTTACAGCAACCAAACTGAATTTTTTAATGTTTATAGAGACTATGAACATATGTTCACCTATAGGACTTTCAGTAACCTGGTGAGCACAAATCCAACATGGCGGCGACGCGAAGTTGAAATATTTAAATGGACGTTTCTCGCGAATTAACAATCCGAGTGCCGTGAAACGTTGCACGTTAAATGCTTATACAAATGTTGATCCACTGGCAATTAATTTATTTCAATTGTTTGCATAATCACAAGATGGCTACTGGGCGTAATTTTAAAATCTCATTTTTACTTCTTGTGTTCTAATCATGCGATTGAAGTTTGAATACCACACGTACACAATAATCTTAATGTAATAGTACAAAAATAAAAATACAACCTGGCGACTATCTGAAATATTTAGACGGTTCTCAATATCTACGAATCTGTTACAGCAATTAAACTGACATTTTGTATGTTGATTGAGGCAATTAACATGAGAAGGATATATGAAAATAGGCTGTATAGTTCTTCGCGGAACTACTTGTTATACTTGTGGTCACACTGTCCTTATGCAAGGTTTCGACACTGATGTGTAACTATCTAACGGTCTGTTAAGTCTTCACACAAAATTTTATCTCCCGCAGAGATTTTGGTTGGTTCCTCAGTTACGGACTGCGACAACGCGGTCATGTAACTCCGTGTACTTTGTGTGAGTGTAGAATCTGTCTGATAAACGGTGTGAATTGTGATGGCTGTATTAGTCTGTAATTCAGGTAAGGACTGCAGACGGTCAATTTCAAGCAGTAGTTTCTAATGTTGCTACCAGATACTACCGTCAACGACACCTAGCTGTGAACTTGGCTACTAGATGCCACTGCAACCAGAAAATCGCAACTAACGTTGGAACTTCCCCTCCAAAGGAAAGCATACTGAGGGATTTTTAGCGCTCTTAGAAAATCCAACGACTTCGGCTGGCTTTGAACCCGCGACCTTGGTCATAGAAGTTCAGCATGCTACCAGTTACGTCACCGAAGCCGCTTCACACTTAGTCAGATGGAAATCTGAATCTGATCTCGTGCAAGTGGGTTGTCATGGCACGTCTGATGGCTCATCCCTCATCAATTTAGTAGTGTTGCCATGGCAACCTCTGATAGCTCGTAGCATTTTCTTATAATTCCGAAATCATTTTTCTCATCCCTTGGCGTAATGGTGCGTCATATCAAAAATTCTTTTTGACAAAAGTTTTAGGTAATTATTAGGGGAATATTGTCCATTTTGTACGGTTTTGATATTGTGCCTATTAAGAGAGATATGATTAATGTTTCCCGAAAAACCCACTTTTTCCCACACCTTTGGTCAATGGTTGGTGCTATTAAAACTCTTCAAACATAAATTTTTGGGCTTTATCCGACTTTGAACGGATTTGATATTTCACATATTAAGAGAGTTATAGCAATATTTCACCTTTTCGAAAAAAAAAAAAAAAAAAAACATTTTCACCCCCTTCGACCGATTTAGCCCAGCAACGAACTCGACCGAGATTTTATAGGTATACATATTCGGTAAAAAATTCAAAGTGATTGGTGCAAAATTACGGCAGTTATCGTGTCCACAAGAAACTGATATACATACACACACACACACACACATATATATATATATATATATATATATATATATATATATATATATATGTATATACATAAATTATATATAAACTTTTGAACTGACGGTGGTTTTGGGGTCTGGGGGATGTGAAACGCGAAGATATGTCGAAATTTTCCGGAAGTCGAAACATGGTACCCATTGCAATAGTTAGCTTTCTAATGAAATCTACCTAATTCTCCCACCTCTTAAATGCATTTAATCTCGTGTTCATGAGCCACGGGATATCCATTTTAATTTACCTAATTCTCCCACCTCTTAAATGCATTTAATCTCGTGATCATGAGCCACGGGATATTCATGTTACGTAGTATCGAACACCAGGACGCATTTTTTACCTTGGTGGTAGGCAAGCAGCTTGACCATTACACAATCACGCTAGAAAAGCCAATTACATATTTAAAATACAAATGGCCGCCATGTTGGTTTTGTACTCATTAGGTTGTTGAAAGTTGCATAGGCCTATATGATTTTATTTTAAAAGTCTCTATCGCCCTTCAAAATTTTAGTTTGATTGCATTCGTAGATATTGAGAACATGTGAAATAATCCTCATAGACACCATGTTGGATTGTTTTTACATGTAGGCCATATATTTATGTTCCAGTACTGTATATGACGATTATTAGGGTGGATCATTGTACGAACTTTCACTTCAATCACTTAATTAAGACACAAGAAATTAAATCATATTTTTGAAATTTCTCACAGCCACCATGTTGAATTTCTCAAGTCGATTCAATTAAATTAAATACCAGTATATAATGCCTTGCACAAAGATTTATTATCCCAGGTTTCATTGCGCTCGGGTGCATAAATTGGGTGAAAACTCAATGTTAATATTTGAACTTCGCATGGGCACCATATTGGTTTTGCATTTATTAGGTATTTATTTAGTATAGTATCCTCCATGACCATACATAATTTGAGGTTAGTTATGGTTGTTTTAAGGGGCGGAACAGCGACGTCATCTGCCCCAAATATTTGAAGTTAATAATGGTAATCATTTCGGAGATACTGAATGCAGGTAAAATATTTTGCGCGGCTGCCATGTTGGATTGGTAATACTTTTTAAACGATTGAGGTCGGTCAAGGTAGAGGCGAGGCCTTACCAAGTTTCTTTGAAATAACTCCAGCCGTTTAGATTTTATTGGGCACACACACGCGGGCAAGAGGTGACCCCATAATCCTATATTACATAAATGTAAATAGGCTAAAAAGTAAATAGAATGCCTTTGCGTGTTTGGTCAGGTATTCAGCGCCTTGCGGCAGAGTTGGATGATGATAATTACTGTTTTGAGGGGCCTAACATCTAGGTTATCGGCCCCTAATGGTTTGGGTAATAGTGTGTAAATGAAAGATCACCAAATGAAGCCTACAACTAAAACTAACTACTGACTTACAAACTAGAAGAGGAAATGGGAAACAAAAAGGAGAATAATGTAAATAAAAGACAGGAGGAAAGGAAATGCCCTCGACCCTCGAAGAATGAGAATTGAAGGACTTGGAAGGAAACCCAAGAAAGGCAGAGAGGAAAGGGAAAGAGGAGAGGGTCTGCCCCAAAGGCAATGGAAAAGGGGGGAAACTTGACCCAGCTCAGAATCCCTCGGGGTAACCAAATCCCGAGCTCACCAGCCGTGAGCCCTTGAGGGTGTAGCAGTATCCAGGGTGCACCAGAAGTGGTGGGGCTACATACACCCTACCTCCTTTAGGGCCTTAAGGCAGGAGATACCTTCAAAAGAAAGAACAAGAGGTCTGACTCCTTGAAGAATGAGGGATCAGGAAAGATGAAGGAAAGGCAATTAAGGCGGGAAAGTGAAAGACTCCCTAGACCTCGGATACCGGATACCGCGTAGGGGTGGGAAGAGAACAAGAGTTGGCCAAGGGAGGCCGAAATAAAAGGTTACAGTGAAGAGCCCGGCACAAGTAAGTGGAAGCAATGTTGGACTCAGCTTGGGTCCCGTGGTGACCAACCCACGTCCCACTGGTCGTGATCCCCCTCGGGGAGGGGGCAGAGTTAGAAAATAGAGACCGATTCAGATGTGGTTGTCAGGGTTTGATATAAAGGAGGGAAGCCGCTCATCGAGTTGGCTGTGGTTCGAGTTCTACTGGAGAAGTGATGGCCTACTGAAATCACGTCCTGCCAGCTGACACGACACGTACCGTCTAATTGTGAGGGCTCTGCACAGCTGGATCGGATTGATGGTCTCTCTGATTACGTCATTGTGTGTCAGTTGTGTGAATGAACGTATGGAGCACCCCACTGGCCCATTTAAGATCCAGTTAATGGTCTTTATATGGACCTCTTAAGGCCTATGATATATCAATTACCGGCATTATTTCAATACTAATAGGATGTGGGCTGAAGGATCTGCCCACACGGGGATGCGATCACGTGACGAAGACAAGAAACAAAGAGTTTTTATTTCCTCACACCATTTAACATGCCTTTACGTCCAGCTTGTTTGGAAGTTGATCTGGTGGCCTGGACATAGCTTGCATAGGAAATGAGTCTAAAGGAGAAAACTAAAGCATTGAAAAATACAAGATATAGCCTATGCTAGAATAATTTTAAACTGTATTTCTACCCTAACCCTTAGCTATTGTCACGCGGTCATTATGACCCTGGTTACCGAGGGTATTTGTGATGTTGTTGGTTCGTTTAGGGGGTTGAGACATACTTTGGTGTGTATACAGGATCTGTCTGATAACCTGTGGATTTTTAATACTATACTAAAGTGTGTACAGTATTTGTAATATGATGATGATGATGATGATGATAATATTGTCGTTTCAAGGGACCTGACTTCTGGTTATCGTGAAAGCGACTGAGTTACAAACTAGAAGAGGAAATGGAAAGTAAAAAGAAGAAGAATGTAAATAAAATATAGAAGGAAAGGAAATGCCCTCAACCCTCGAAGAATGAGAATTAAAGGGACTTGGAAAAATGGAGAGTCATGAAAGGCAGATTAGGAAATAGAAAGAGGAGAGGGTCCGTCCCAAAGGCAATAGAAAAAAAGGAGAATATCCGGATCCAGCTCAGGAATCCCTCGGGGTCGCCAAATCCCGAACCCACCAGCCCTGAGCCCTTGCGGGTGTAGCACTATCCAGGGTGCCCCATAAGTGGTGAGGCTGCATACACACTAGCTCCTTGAGACCTTTTACAGAAGGTAGGATATATCATGAAAAGAAAAAGAAGAGGTCTGAACCCTCGAAAAATGAGGGTATCAGGAAAGATGAGAGAAGGGCCAATTAAGGAGGGAAATTGAAAGTCTACCTATGCCTCAGATACCCTAATACCGTAGGGGTCAGAAGAGAACAAGAGTTGACCAAGGTAGGTTGACATGAAATGTGACACAAAGGACCCTGGCACACGTAAGTGGAAGCAATGCCAGACTCAGCTGGGGTTCAGCGGTCGCCAACCCACGTTACAAGTCGTGACCCCTGGAGGGTAATTTGTAATTTAGGCCAGGATTTGGAAAGAGACGCCGTGACCTTAAGTTAGGAACCATCCCGTCATTTGCCTGGAGTAGAAGTGGGGAAACCACGGAAAACTACTTCTAGGATGGCTGAGTTGGGAATCGAACCCACCTCTTTGCAGTTCTATCTCACTAGGCTGACTGTACCCCGTTCGAGCCCTCAGACCGAAATTCAATTCCTTTTCAGAGCCGGGATTCGAATCCAGACCTTGGGGGTGACAGCGAAGAATGTTAGTTACTGCACCACGACTTGATATACAGTACGGATAGTCAGTTCAGGGCTTGCAATGCAGTGCATATCAAGAGATCAGTTACTGTGCATGTTTGCTTCATTTTCAGAGAAGGTTTTTTTTTTTTTTTTTTTTTTTTTTTTTTTTGATGTGTAACTTCTTTCCACTCGGTTGCTGAATATTTTTGTGATAGTGAATTTGAAAAATGGGACGGAAGTGGATCGGAACGATCGAGGTGGCACCAGCTGGCGAACGGAAGTGTGCTCAAACAGAAGTGTGCTAGCTGGCAGTGGTGGATCGAACAGAAGTGTGAGACGCACTGCCAACTCGATCGATCCAGCTGGCAGTGGTAAGAGAAACAATGAGCGCGCGGTGTCGGAAATTGATACCATGACGTACTCTCGGCCATGTGGAATGTATATGACATACTGAACGGTAAACGCTCATGCGAACTCTGGAGTCAAGTGATTGAAACAAAGCACATGGTACATGTTCGAAGTCTTCGTATCAGTATTTAAATGGTAAAATGCTTTAATATCAAACATTGTAAGTAGTCGGCATTGCCGGTATTATGTTTCTGCACAATGGCTATTCAAATATTAACCCACATAACGGTAATGCAGTCATCAATATAATATCATCGTTGTGGTTATACGAGAATTGAGCAAGCCTTCATGAACTATTGCTGAATACATTCCCTTTACTCACAAGAGGGCCTATTCATAAGGCATTTTAAACTCAATTTCACGCAGGAATATTATCGAAACAAGCAAAATATGAATGAAACTTAATTCCGTAATGCATTATTATTGGAACGTGGAAATAAGTCACCATCTTGTGCACAATAATTGCGTAGTCGAAACAGCCGTGGGGTTAGCGCCTATGACTGTGAATCTAGAGATCTCGGGTTCGAATCCCGGGCGGGGTAGATTTTTGCTACCAGATTATAATTTTGAACGATATTTATCATATCAATATGACTCATTTTAATAGAATCCATATGAAATTACGTGTTGGTCTGTGAATCAAGAGGTCTTGTTTATAAGGAATTTAAGGTTATGAGCGGTGTCGCGTCTATTAATCTAGTTGATCCATATCGTATTCTTTATTTAGGCTAGTGCTGGTGGAAGCTACAAAGCATCTAATAAAATGAGTTCCGTATTATAAACTACAATATCTCTAAAACACTCCCTTTTACAATAGATTAATATTTGTGCCAATAATAGTATAAAATACCGATGTATGAACAATTTCACGTGAGGTTTCTTCTATGTCAGATGTTACACATCATATGCGACTACTGTAAGGCTCGTAACTTTTTTTGAAATACTAAGTAGAGATATCATCTAACTACAAGTAAGTGTAAAGCGTTTATGGGAACAGTTTGTATAGGCAATGGCTTCAAAACGTTACATTCCAATTTTATTGGGAGTGTAAAAATGATGATGGTTATAATTGTTGATTTAAGGGGACTAACATCAAGGTTATTGGCCCTTAATGGTAAGGGTGATACTGTGAATGATAAGGAAATGGAAAACGACTAACACAGTAACTGACGACTTACATATAACTTAGGGGCAGATGACCTCGTAGTTCCGCCCCTTAAAACAACAATAACTAACTACATCTAACTTAAATTCTAGGGGGGGGGGGGGGAGGGGGAAATGGAGAGAAAAATAAGGATAATGGATATAAAATTATATAAATAAATGTCCTCAACTTTCGAAGAATGTGGTCTGAGGGACTCCGAAAGAAATTGACCAGGGAAAGTCGAAAGAAAAGACGACAAAAGAGAGTACAGCACAAGTGGAGCAATACAGGATTCAGTTGGGGTCCAGTGGTCGCCAAGCCACATTTCACTAATAGTGGGCCCCTGGGGCGAGGGGGAGACGGAAATACTATAAAGGACATCGTAAAACACGTAGAGGAAACAATTGCTGTGTTACAAAATGCAATGACAATGGGCGAGACACAAATAGGCTGATTCCAGGTACTCAAGAATTTCCACTTTCGTATGAGTAGAGAGGCGTCGTTCCACTTGTACTGTATACCAACGGTGAAAATTTTATCCATGGATGGTAGTAGTTTTGTCCAAATAGTTTATTGAATCTTTATCACTGCAGTCCAGATCCATTATTACAAATTTTATCCTATTTTAAACATGACATAAACCCCAGGGGCTCACATCTAATGGGACGTGGGTTGGCGACCATGGGACCCCAGCTGAGTCCGGCATTGCTTCCACATACTTGTGCCGGGCTCCTCTCTGTTTTCTTTCTTTTGGTCAATTTCTCCTTTGGTCAATTTTTGCTCTATTCCGACCCCGACTGTATTAGGGTAACTGAGGCCTAGGGAGTATTTCACTTTCCCGCCTTAATTGGCCCTTGTCTCATCTTTACTGATACTCTACTTCTGCGGGGGGTCAGCCTTCTTTTTCTTTTCCTGTTATCTCCTGCCTTCTGCTCAAGACCCTCAAGGAGGCAGGGTGTATGTAACCCCACCACTTCTGGTGCACCCTGGATTTTGCTACACCCTCAGGGGATCATGGCTTGTGAGTTCGGGAATTGGCGATCCCGGGGAATTCCTGAGCTGGGTCCGTTTTTTCCCCTCTATCCACTGACTTGGGGACGGGCCCTCTCCTCTCTCCTATCTGCCTTTCAGGGCTCTCCTTCCTTGCAAGTCCCTCAAACCTCATTCTTCGAGAGTTGAGGGCATTTCTTTTCTTCCTGCCCTTTACTTGCCTTATCCTTTATTTGTTTACCATTTCTTCTTCTAGTATGTAAGTCTATAGTTAATATTAGTTATAGTTTTCATTCTCATCTCATCTTTCACTATCACCCAAACCATTAGGGGCCGATAACCTAGATGTTAGGCCCCTTGAAACAACAATTATCATCATCATCATCATCATCATCAACATTAAGCATGAAATATAGGCTAATAAATCAGCTATTGTCCGTTCGCGTGTGTGTATGTGTGTTTCTAATGAAGTATAATCGGCTGAAACGAATGATGATAATTGCTGTTTTAAGGAGCCTAACATACAGTCTAGGTATCATCCTAGATAGATGGATGATGGGAAGTGTGTTATCCCCTATACTGTTTATAACTGCCATGG
The DNA here is from genome assembly GCA_946902985.2 of Meconema thalassinum. Taxonomy (NCBI): domain Eukaryota; kingdom Metazoa; phylum Arthropoda; class Insecta; order Orthoptera; family Tettigoniidae; genus Meconema; species Meconema thalassinum. The sequence continues at coordinate 296,382,052 of OX336392.1, read as the reverse complement.
ATGAAATCCACAAGAGTGTGAAACGAAGAATGGGAAGCAAGGAGACTAAGGCCTTACTCTTTGCAGACGACATAGTAATATGGGAAGAAAATGAAACAGAAGTGCAAGAACAAGTCACTGTATGGAATAAAGAGATAGAGAAATATGGAATGAAAATAAGTGGAGAAGAGTAAGATTGTAGTGATGACAAGAAACAAGAGAGAAGGAAGACAGAATATTGAAGTCAATGGAAATCCATTGGAAATGGTAAAATGCTTTAAGTATTTGGGGAGCACACTCACAGAAGATGGTACAATAATTGAAGATATTGGAAAGAGAATCCAGCAAGCTAATGGGTTTTACCAGCGTGTGAGAGGTTTAGTATGGAACCAGGAAGTCCCAGAGAAATGCAAGAAAGTTCTATTCTCAATGTATTACACACCAATTTTGACATATGCAGCAGGTACTTGGACCACAACAAAACGTGATGAAAGCCGAATCCAAGCAGCCGAGATGACGTTCCTTAGAGGAATAATTGGGAAGACACGGAGCGATAAAGTCAGAAATGTGGACATTAGGGAGAGAACTGGGTTCCCAAAACGGCAAGACCAGATAAATACCAGTAAGCTGAAGTGGTACGGATATAAGATGAGAATGGAAGAATATAGAGTACCAAAAAGAATTTTTATGGAGAAAATACCAGGAAGAAGACCACGAGGAAGGCCAGAAAGAGGTGGATAGATACGGTGAAGGAAGGCATAGAGAAAAGAGGAGTTAAAGAAAAAGAAGTATTGAAAGAAGGAAATGAATGGTGGAGAGATAGACAACTGTGGAGGTCCTTGATTCGCAACCCGACCTAGCGAACCGGAAACGGGAATTGATGATGAAGAAGAAGAATTAGAAGAAGAATAAGAAGAAGAAGTAAAATTAAAATTTAATGAAGACTAAGAGCAAAACTAACTAAAGACTTACATACTAAAAGTTGAAATGGAAAAGAAAAGAAGAATATGGGAATAAAAGACATGGAGAAAAAAATGCCTTCAGCTCTCGAAGAATAAGAATTGAGGGGCTTGAAAGGAAGTCAAGTCATAAAAGGCAGATAGGTAGGGGATAGAGGAAAGGGTCCGCACCAGAGTCACTGGAAAAAGGGGAAAAACTGGACCCAGCACTATCCAGGGTCCACCTTAAGAGATGGGGCTATGTACACCCTGCCTCCTTCCGGGTCTCTTACAGAAAGCAGATAAGAAAAGAAGAGAAGTGGTCTGAACCCTCGAAAAATGACAGTATCAGGTAAGATGAAACAAGGGCCGATTAAGACCTCGTATGCCCTAGCCCTCGTTGTCCAAGGCAGGTCGACACGAAAGATGACATAGAGGAGATGGAAGCAATGCTGGACTCAGTTCGGGTCCCGTCCCACTAGTTGTGAGTCCGGGGGGGGGGGGGTGAGGGATTGAAATGAGACTTGTAAGGTCTTGTGCCAAGAAATTCATTTCTGGTCTGAGGGCTGTAACGGACTACACTCAGGGGCATGGTGGCTCAGCGGTCTAGCTGTATGCCTCTCACCAAGGTGGTCCGGGTTCGGTTCCCGGTCAATGCATGTGAGATTTTCGAAGTGAAATGCCATGCCCTGTGGTTCGGATTCCACGTAAAAAGGAGGTCCCGTGGCTCATAATCACAAGATTCACGGTCACGTAAAACTACAATCTTCCTTCCTTCCTTCCTTCCGGACTACACTCAGCCTCGTGAGGCACAATTCTTGTTTTCCTTGGTTTCCTACCTGTACTTCAAGGACGTTCTAAGACTGTACCTCAATTACTGCCACGGCCACTTCCTTTCCATCCGAGCTCCTATTACAAATACTCACACTAGTACAGCTATCACGATGTTACATACATTCTCTACAGGGGCGTATATACATTTTTTTCCGGAGCAGGGGCTGAAACATTGTGAGTATTCTGATGGGATTGTCACCGCAAAATACCCAGAAATATCAACCAATATCTTAGAGCATTATTAGTAACTAGCGGACCCCTGCAAGAAATCTCGCATGTTCATAAACCACACTTTCCCCAATAGGTTTTGCAAATCGAACACTTATTGCAAAAATTGATATTTAAGAAATTAGAATGCAATTTGTCACTGATAATGTCATTTGTGTGCTGAGTGTGCTGTAACACTCACCGGTTATTCGATATTTATGAAATTATACGATTTGAGTACTCATTCCTTTGATTTACTGTTTCTGAAATCCATGCAAAATGATAAAGGAAATACCTCATGATGTTAAAATGGCATGAAACGGGCGTCACAGCGACCAAAATGTGAAGTGGACAGAAAGTATGGAGCGTATTTTCATACACCAACAGTAACTTTGAAAGAATAATACAATTTCCGCCTTTCAATACTGTTTATTGCTAATTACTTACACGGACATGTTTCGGGGGCTAATACTCCCCCTTCATCAGCCTGTCCAAGAAAACTTCACAAAGGAAATCTTTCCTTGTATAAGTACATACAAATCACATGAAGAATAAACAGTATTGAAAGGCGGAAATTTTATTATTCTTTCAAAGTTATAGTTACGTCAATACGGACCTGAATAATGGACATTATACATCAACAGTATCTGCAAATCGCACACTTCGTTTTTTTTTTTTTTTTTTTTTTTAGTCGTTTATCCTCCAGGTTGGTCGAACCCACGGACTCAGCGAGGGAACTCACCACTACCGCCTCTACGGGCAGTGTCCTAGAGCTGGGAACATCGAATCGGAAGGGATACAAATGGTGAGGTGGGATTGGCGGCCTCACCTGCAAAGCGAACAGGGGCCTCATGAGGGAAGGTAAGGGATGGTGAGGATGGATAGGCAATGAAGAGGGAAGGAGGCGGCCGTGGCATTGAAGAAGGTACCATCCCGGCATTTGCCCGAAGACGAAGTGGGAAACCACGGAAAACCACTTCGAGGATGGCTGAGGGGGAATCGAACCCCCTCTACTCATTTGGGCTACCCGAGGCTGAGTAGACCCCGTTCCAGTCCTCGTACCACGTATCAAATTTCGAGGCAGAGCCGGGAATCGAACCCAGGACCTCCGGGGCGGCAGCTAACCATGCTGACCGCTACGCTACGGAGGCGACCGCACACTTCGTACATTTTTTAAAGTCATTTTTTAAAGAAATTATTGATATTATAGTGTAATTCGTCACTGCTAATGTCTATTCTCTTTCATTTGAATGCTCATTTTCACGATTGGTCGCTTGTGTGTGCCGCAGGAGGGATCTATACTACTGAAATAATATATATGATTATTTTAGATGAGAGTTAATTGTAAAATTCTAAGTTTATACAGCCTACAATTAGTGTCAATACAATTATTATTTTTATTTTTTATTTTATTTAGTCAATTTACCCTCTAGGTTGGTGGTTCCCACGGACTCAGCGAGGGAACTCACCACTACCGCCTCTATGGGCAATGTCCTGGAGCTTGGAACATCTGATCGGGATGGATACAACTGGGGAGGTGTGATCAGCACTTCGCCCAGGCGGCCTCACCTGCAAAGCGAACAGGGGCCTCATGAGGGATGGGAACGGATGGAAGATTGGGATGGATAGGCGAGGAAGAGGGAAGGAGGCGGCCGTGGCCTTACAGTCGGTACCATCCTGGCATTTGCCCGAAGACGAAGTGGGAAACCACGGAAAACCACTTCGAGGATGGCTGAGGTGGGAATCGACCCCCTCTACTCATTTGGACCACCCGAGGCTGAGTAGACCCCGTTCCAGTCCTCATATCACTTTTCAAATTTCGTGGCAGAGCCGGGAATCGAACCCAGGACCTCCGGGGCGGCAGCTAAGCATGCTGACCGCTACGCTACGGAGGCGACGTCAATACAAAAAAGTTGTAAAATAGAACACAACACACAAATAAAATTTTATACTTACTGAATATTTTTTTATTGGCAAATATCTAAATAATTGACAACTTATTTCGCAGAAAGGTAAACAGTTTTTTATTTATTTCTTACCAATTGATAATTTATTTCTCAAAAGTACCGTATTCTGGAATTCTCAGTTTTGCCTCACAAGGCCGAGTGTATCCCGTTCCAACCCTCAGACCAGAATTAATATTTATTGGCAGAGTCAGGAATCGAATTCGGACCTCCAGGGCGGCAGCCAAGGATGCTATCCGCTGCACTTCGAGGTAGTCTATTTTCAATCTTAATATTGTTTAAAACTTAGCCAATAAGTTAAGATTAGGGTACAACCAAATTAACAAATTATTTTATGCTTTTACCAAAGCGTCACATCCTTAAATATCATTGTCTTTTATCGGGGGGGGGGGGGGGGGATGGAACCCCCACAGCTCTCCCATTATATACGCCCCTGATTCTCTATAGTGTACATACGGAGCTGATGACCACGATCTCCAATCCCCTAAAACAACTAGGTCATCGACCCCTAATGGTATTGACGATCGTGAAAATGATGAGGTGAAACACTCAGGTTCAGGAACAGGCATTCCGTCTCCGAAATAATGGCGCCACTTACCCTAACCACGGTATTGCTGATTTAATTGGTAATTATGATTGTTTTACAGCTATTACATTGCATTATCGAACATACTGTACCACAATCACGGAACTACACAATGCTAGTAACGCATTTTAATTGGCACTAACTTTTATAAAGTCACTGTTAAGTTCTACCGGACCGAAAGGGCATCAAAACAAAGGTAGCCGTAAAATGTAAATTTATGGTCGGTACTAACACAGTTTACAGGTACTCCAAGTTGAAGATCCAACGTGTGCATTATTTTTCTTGTAGGCAATCTTTCTTTCTGCCTATGGGTTTTTTCCTGGCCATTCGCTTTACCCAAACCCACTTATATTTCCCAACCTAGATGATGATGCCTGGTAGAGTACTTGGTACTGTGACAGGCAATAAGGCTCGCACGGCTCATCAAACCCCCCTCTGTTTCTTCTACTGTCGTAGCTATTAACAGCATGTCGGAGGCAGCAGTAGTAAAGGTCGGCTACCACGCGGGGGGTGCGGGCTTACACTTTTCGCCCCCCCCCCCCCCACCCCCGAGAAAAATAACCCTTGGCACAAAGGAGTCACGGGGAAGGGGAAACTACTCCAATAGCAGTTCCATCTCGCGCATATCCATGCCGTCTCGTTGAGTCAATGGCGGCTATGTTTTGCTCGTAAATCCATATATCTCGGTAAGTTCGTAAGTTTATGTCCTTTTAGGAATGTACTGAACAAAATAATACATACTTAGTATCAAATGGCTAGAAAAATCGCCAGAGGAACGCCAATGAAATCGTCGATTTCAACACAAAATATGATACAGTTGTACTAATGAAGTTCTTAACATTGATATATCATACAGCATCCGTGGCGCAGTGGTAACGAACTAGGCTCATAAACTGAAGTTTTGTGGTTCGAATCCCTGTGGATTCAATTTTTTTACTTCGTTTTTTTTGGTATTTATATATTTATAAATACTCACACGTTATATGTTAGGCATATTTTGCAGAAATCGAAAGTAGGCTAAAAATCAATGTTACGGGATAGTTTGTCTGTCTCGTCCTTAATCTTGGGACACAAGAATCACGTGTGGGAGGGGAGACTAATCCACGTGACAGTTCCGTCTCGTCCTTTATCTTGGCACACAAGAATCACGTGTGGGAGGGGAGACTAATAACGTGACAGTTCCATCTGGTGCTTTATCTTGGGACACAAGGATCACGTGTGGGAGGGGAGACTAATCCACGTGACAGTTCCATCTGGTGCTTTATCTTGGGACACAAGAATCCCGTGTGGGAGGGGAGACTAATAACGTGACAGTTCCATCTGGTGCTTAATCTTGGGACACAAGAATCCCGTGTGGGAGGGGAGACTAATAACGTGACAGTTCCATCTCGTCCTTTATCTTAGGACACAAGAATCACGTCTGGGAGGGGAGACTAATAACGTGACAGTTCCATCTCGTCCTTTATCTTGGGACACAAGAATCACGTGTGGGAGGGGAGACTAATCCACGTGACAGTTCCATCTGGTGCTTTATCTTGGGACACAAGAATCACGTGTGGGAGGGAGACTAACAACGTGACAGTTCCATCTGGTGCTTTATCTTGGGACACAAGAATCCCGTGTGGGAGGGGAGACTAATAACGTGACAGTTCCATCTGGTGCTTTATCTTGGGACACAAGGATCACGTGTGGGAGGGGAGACTAATCCACGTGACAGTTCCATCTGGTGCTTTATCTTGGGACACAAGAATCACGTGTGGGAGGGAGACTAATAACGTGACAGTTCCATCTGGTGCTTTATCTTGGGACACAAGAATCACGTGTGGGAGGGGAGACTAATAACGTGACAGTTCCATCTGGTGCTTTATCTTGGGACACAAGAATCACGTGTGAGAGGGGAGACTAATCCACGTGACAGTTCCATCTAGTGCTTTATCTTGGGACACAAGGATCACGTGTGGGAGGGGAGACTAATAACGTGACAGTTCCATCTGGTGCTTTATCTTGGGACACAAGAATCACGTGTGAGAGGGGAGACTAATCCACGTGACAGTTCCATCTGGTGCTTTATCTTGGGTCACAAGGATCACGTGTGGGAGGGGAGACTAATCCACGTGACAGTTCCATCTGGTGCTTTATCTTGGGACACAAGGATCACGTGTGGGAGGGGAGACTAATCCACGTGACAGTTCCATCTGGTGCTTTATCTTGGGACACAAGAATCACGTGTGGGAGGGAGACTAAAAACGTGACAGTTCCATCTGGTGCTTTATCTTGGGACACAAGAATCCCGTGTGGGAGGGGAGACTAATAACGTGACAGTTCCATCTGGTGCTTTATCTTGGGACACAAGGATCACGTGTGGGAGGGGAGACTAATCCACGTGACAGTTCCATCTGGTGCTTTATCTTGGGACACAAGAATCACGTGTGGGAGGGAGACTAATAACGTGACAGTTCCATCTGGTGCTTTATCTTGGGACACAAGAATCACGTGTGGGAGGGGAGACTAATAACGTGACAGTTCCATCTGGTGCTTTATCTTGGGACACAAGAATCACGTGTGAGAGGGGAGACTAATCCACGTGACAGTTCCATCTGGTGCTTTATCTTGGGACACAAGGATCACGTGTGGGAGGGGAGACTAATAACGTGACAGTTCCATCTGGTGCTTTATCTTGGGACACAAGAATCACGTGTGAGAGGGGAGACTAATCCACGTGACAGTTCCATCTGGTGCTTTATCTTGGGTCACAAGGATCACGTGTGGGAGGGGAGACTAATCCACGTGACAGTTCCATCTGGTGCTTTATCTTGGGACACAAGGATCACGTGTGGGAGGGGAGACTAATCCACGTGACAGTTCCATCTGGTGCTTTATCTTGGGACACAAGAATCACGTGTGGGAGGGGAGACTAATAACGTGACAGTTCCATCTGGTGCTTTATCTTGGGACACAAGAATCACGTGTGAGAGGGGAGACTATTCCACGTGACAGTTCCATCTGGTGCTTTATCTTGGGACACAAGGATCACGTGTGGGAGGGGAGACTAATAACGTGACAGTTCCATCTGGTGCTTTATCTTGGGACACAAGAATCACGTGTGAGAGGGGAGACTAATCCACGTGACAGTTCCATCTGGTGCTTTATCTTGGGACACAAGGATCATGTGTGGGAGGGGAGACTAATAACGTGACAGTTCCATCTGGTGCTTATATTGGGACACAAGAATCACGTGTGGGAGGGGAGACTAATAACGTGACAGTTCCATCTGGTGCTTTATCTTGGGTCACAAGGATCACGTGTGGGAGGGGAGACTAATCCACGTGACAGTTCCATCTGGTGCTTTATCTTGGCACACAAGAATCACGTGTGGGAGGGGAGACTAATCCACATGACAGTTCCATCTGGTGCTTTATCTTGGGACACAAGAATCACGTGTGGGAGGGAGACTAATAACGTGACAGTTCCATCTGGTGCTTTATCTTGGGGCACAAGAATCACGTGTGGGAGGGGAGACTAATCCACGTGACAGTTCCATCTGGTGCTTTATCTTGGGACACAAGAATCACGTGTGGGAGGAGAGACTAATAACGTGACAGTTCCATCTGGTGCTTTATCTTGGGACACAAGAATCACGTGTGAGGGGGGAGACTAATCCACGTGACAGTTCCATCTGGTGCTTTATCTTGGGACACAAGGATCACGTGTGGGAGGGGAGACTAATAACGTGACAGTTCCATCTGGTGCTTTATCTTGGGACACAAGAATCACGTGTGAGAGGGGAGACTAATCCACGTGACAGTTCCATCTGGTGCTTTATCTTGGGTCACAAGGATCACGTGTGAGAGGGGAGACTAATCCACGTGACAGTTCCATCTGGTGCTTTATCTTGGGACACAAGGATCACGTGTGGGAGGGGAGACTAATCCACGTGACAGTTCCATCTGGTGCTTTATCTTGGGACACAAGAATCACGTGTGGGAGGGGCGACTAATAACGTGACAGTTCCATCTGGTGCTTTATCTTGGGACACAAGAATCACGTGTGAGAGGGGAGACTAATCCTCGTGACAGTTCCATCTGGTGCTTTATCTTGGGTCACAAGGATCACGTGTGGGAGGGGAGACTAATCCACGTGACAGTTCCATCTCGTCCTTTATCTTGGGACACAAGGATCACGTGTGGGAGGGGAGACTAATCCACATGACAGATCCATCTGGTGCTTTATCTTGGGACACAAGGATCACGTGTGGGAGGGGAGACTAATAACGTGACAGTTCCATCTGGTGCTTTATCTTGGGACACAAGGATCACGTGTTGGAGGGGAGACTAATAACGTGACATTTCCATCTGGTGCTTTATCTTGGGGCACAAGAATCACGTGTGGGAGGGGAGACTAATCCACGTGACAGTTCCATCTGGTGTTTATCGTGGGACACAAGAATTACGTGTGGGAGGGGAGACTAATAACGTGACAGTTCCATCTGGTGCTTTATCTTGGGACACAAGAATCACGTGTTAGAGGGGAGACTAATCCACGTGACAGTTCCATCTGGTGCTTTATCTTGGGACACAAGGATCACGTGTGGGAGGGGAGACTAATAACGTGACAGTTCCATCTGGTGCTTTGTCTTGGGACACAAGAATCACGTGTGGGAGGGAGACTAATAACGTGACAGTTCCATCTGGTGCTTTATCTTGGGACACAAGAATCACGTGTGGGAGGGGAGACTAATCCACGTGACTGTTCCATCTGGTGCTTTATCTTGGGGCACAAGAATCACGTGTGGGAGGGGAGACTAATAACGTGACAGTTCCATCTGGTGCTTTATCTTGGGGCACAAGAATCACGTGTGGGAGGGGAGACTAATAACGTGACAGTTCCATCTGGTGCTTTATCTTGGGACACAAGAATCACGTGTGGGAGGGGAGACTAATAACGTGACAGTTCCATCTGGTGCTTTATCTTGGGGCACAAGAATCACGTGTGGGAGGGGAGACTAATAACGTGACAGTTCCATCTGGTGCTTTATCTTGGCACACAAGAATCACGTGTGGGAGGGGAGATTAATCCACGTGACAGTTCCATCTGGTGCTTTATCTTGGGACACAAGGATCACGTGTGGGAGGGGAGACTAATAACGTGACAGTTCCATCTGGTGCTTTATCTTGGGGCACAAGAATCCCGTGTGGGAGGGGAGACTAATAACGTGACAGTTCCATCTGGTGCTTTATCTTGGGACACAAGGATCACGTGTGGGAGGGGAGACTAATAACGTGACAGTTCCATCTGGTGCTTTATCTTGGGGCACAAGAATCACGTGTGGGAGGGGAGACTAATAACGTGTCAGTTCCATCTGGTGCTTTATCTTGGGGAACAAGGATCACGTGTGGGAGGGAGACTAATAATGTGACAGTTCCATCTCGTGCTTTATCTTGGGGAACAAGAATCACGTGTGGGAGGGGAGACTAATAACGTGACAGTTCCATCTCGTCCTTTATCTTGGGGCAAAAGAATCACGTGTGGGGGGAGTCTAATCCATGTGCCTGTTCTAATTCTTATCATTTATTGGCACAGAGGGCACACGGTGAAGGGGAGAATTCTCCAACTAAATCTGCTCCCCCATAACATTACTCACTCATCAGTATACACAGTTCAAAAATAAAATAAAATATAAGAACATTTTTTGTACGTATGCCGTGCCCCACATAACAATACCTCACACCCAGGTACAGTATATTACCAAATAAGCCTTTATTCTTTACAGTTGCCGTATACAAAATAATATCGTTGCTTTCTCGTCCATTTTCGGAACACAAATGGAGATGTCCAAATAGTGGCGAAAACAAAGTGAAATCTTTACTCTAGGGTGGATTTCATCACAGTTGGAGAGCCTCAGTATGGAGTATGTCCTCCACGAGCATTTATCACAGCTTGGCACCTTCGTGGCATGCCTCGCATAAGTCGACGGAGATCACGTTGCGGTATCAGATCCCATTCTTCAATGAGAGCCTGCTCGAGGTCTTGGAGCGTCTGTGGTGGAACAGGACGTCCACGAACACCTCTGTCAAGCCTATCCCACACATGCTCGATGGGATTAAGGTCGGGACTCACTGCTGGCCATTCCATGTCTTGAATGTCCAGTTATCTCAAGACAGCTCTGGTGATGCACGCTACATGAACCTGGCATTGTCGTGCTCGAGTACGATTTCAGGGCCAACACCGTATGCAGCGGCCAACACATGCGGTAGCAGTATCTGCTCGATGTACCTCGCAGCAATAAGATTACCATGGACGACGACAAGGTCCGAACGGCCATCAATACTGATGCCACCCCACACCATCACAGAACCTTGTCCGAATCGTTCGACTTCCTGGACAACATTTGGCATGTACTGCTCACCACGGCATCTCCATACACGTTGACGTCCATCACGCTGTGTCAGAGGAAATCTGGACTCATCTGTGAACAACACATGTCTCCATTGACGAAGTTGCCTGTTGACGTGGGTACGGGCAAACAGTAGGAGAGCTACGTGATGTTGCTGCATTATACACGATGCACTCGAACAGGACGTCTGGGACGTAAGGACAAGTCTCATAACCTGTTCCTTATGGTCTGGTTGGACACCGTGACTCCAGTGACCCTCCTGAGGTCTTGTTGCATTTCTCTGGCAGTTGCTGAACGCCACCGCAACGCACAGATGGTCAGATATCGGTTATCTTGTTGGGTTGGCATGTATCCACGACCTTGTCCAACCCTCCTTGTGAACTGACCTGTCTCATTGTAGCGATTCCACAAGCGTTGAATAACTGACAGAGACATTGAGATCCACAGCAACACGACGAATAGTCCATTTTTCCTGGATCAAAGTGACAGCCCTTGCGATTTGAACCTCGTTAAGATGTCTCATGCCATGTGCTGGTTTACGTACAACGTGCTGAAATGACCGCAGTAGTCTGTGTACCTCATAACAACTCACGGACGCACCGCTATTCACCTTGTTTTGAGGGGTCACCTGACAGTTTAATGCATAACTACGCCCACAGATGGAATATAACTTCGATTTGACATACCGTACCCTGACTACCTAAGGTCTCAAGGTATGTTGTACGACCATTGGAAGCCCATCTACAAAATTAACGTTCACATACCAGACGTTACAAAAAAATGTTCCCCTAATTTTTTTAAAACTGTGTATATCCGTCATTTCCATGCCTTTGAAGAAGGTTCTGAGTGATGGTTTGTCTTTGAAATTTGTGCTCATTGGTGAGTAACCGTGTGACCCAGCGGGAACACCCTTATCGATACCCTAACACTCACGAATCATTTCCTTCAAGGGGCGTGGTTGCTCAGCGGTCTAGCTGTATGCCTCTCACCAAGGCGGTCCGGGTTCGATTCCCGGTCAATGCATGTGAGATTTTCGAAGTGAAATGCACGTCCTGTGGTTCGGATTCCACGTAAAAAGGAGGTCCCGTGGCTCATAATTACAAGATTCACGGTCACGTAAAACTACAATCTTCCTTCTTTTCATTTCCTTCATTGCGCTGTGTCCTATTGCAAGTCTTGCCGCAATTTCACTGAGACACGTCGATCTTCTTACCACTCCTTTCGTAAGGAGCACCGGTATGGAGGAATGTAATGAAGACAACTTGTTACAAGATAAAATTGATAAGAGTCCTAAGGCTGATAAATTTCAAAATAGCTAGTGCTTATCACACTGTATGAAATGAATCCCTGTATTTAATTCCCATGAACATTGAAGTATAGGAGACGGTAGCATACTATGATCTTCTTAACCCTTGAGTGCATAAGCTGGGCCTCCGAGGCCCGGGGTTTGATTTATTAACCATTTATGGTAAAAGTATTCGGACCTCTAGTGTGAAATTTCTAATATTCCTCTCACAGTTAAGGATAAAGCAGTAATAGAACCAATCAACCATTATTGCATATAGTACAGTAACAATGTAGCTTTAATGTAATTTACTACACATTTACATGAGCCGTCTCATGTTTTAAAATCATTCATTTACTTACTTACTTACTTACTTACTCGGTATTCATAGTGTTTACTTTTAACAGTGTGGCAGTATCAGGTACAGTACCGGTAATGGAAACAGTGACCAACTTAATATTTTTGGAATGCGCGATACGCAGTGAGCGGGAAGACAACTGCAGTTCAAACCCGACTGCCATCTCCTGGTGAGATATCAGTATCTTTACGATGGTGCAACATTTAGAAATCATGGCTCCGGAACAGAGAACTGCATTCATTTTTACAGAAAGCCGATTTACATAAGCCGCACTCATAAATTACCGAAACCATACATTTCTCACAGAGGACATTAGAAAATAAGGCGATTGAATTGGAGAAAAAGA